>JAODAL010001012.1:0-255981 GCA_025379985.1 Phyllomedusa bahiana
CCCTCAATTTCCTCTGACAAAGAGTTCCACAGTCTCACTGCCCTTACAGTAAAAAATCCATTTCTATGTTTATGCAGAAACTTTCTTTCCTCAAGATGTAGAAGATGCCTCCTTGTTCTGGATACAGTCCTGGGTATAAATAGATCTTGAGAGAGAGATCTCTATATTGGCCCTTAATATATTTAAACATTTATTATGTCCCACCAAAGCCGTCTTTACTCTAAGCTAAATAACCCTTATCTTGCTAATCTTTCTGGGTATTGCAGTCCATCCAGTCCTTTTATTAGTTTTGTTGCCCGCCTTTGTAACTGTTCAAACTCTACAATGTCTTTCCTGTGAACTGGTGCCCAAAACTGTACACAATACTCCATGTGTGGTCTAACCAGTGACTGGTATAATGGGAGAATAATGTTCTCATCATGTGCATCTATGCCTTTTTTAATACGCACCATAATCCTGTGTGCCTTGGCAGCTGCTGTCTGACACTGGCTGCTACAGTTAAGTTTACTGTCCACCAGGATTCCCAAGTTCTTCTCCATGTCACTTATTCCCAGCATTTTTCCGTTTAACATGTAATCATGTAATGGATTTTTTTGCCCCATGTGCATAACCTTGCATTGATCTGTATTAAACCTCATCTGCCATTTCTATGCCCAGGCCTCCAACGTACCCAGATCCCTTTGTAATAACACAATATCCTCTATTGTGTTGATTACTTTAGAGAGCTTAGCATCATCTGCAAAGATCGATATTCTACTATGCAATCCATGTGTAAGATCATTAATGAAATTAAAGAGAATAGGGCCCAATACTGACCCCTGTGTTACTCCATTAGGAACAGGGATCCAGTCTTAGTATGTACCTTTAAACACCACCCTTTGTTGTCGAGCACTGAGCCAGTAACTTACTTTTCCCCCTGTCCAAGCATTCTCATTTTATTTACCAACATTTTATGTGGCACAGTATCAAATGCTTTTGAAAAAAAGATATACAGTTATAGATTTACAGTTGTGCTCAAAAGTTTACATGCAACGTTAGAATTATTGCTTTCTTTGCCTTTTTTCAGAGAACATGAGTGGAAAAAAAGTTTTTGTGTTGCCATTCATAGTTAGTAGTTGGGTGAAGCCATTTATTGCCAAACTACAGTGTTTTCTCTTTTTAAATCATGACAACCAAAAACATCCAAATGACCTTGAACAAAACTTTACATACCCTGGTGATTTTTCCACAGAAGTTGACACAAATGGGTTTAATTGGCTACTAAAGGTAACATCCTCACCTGTGACCTGTTTGCGTGCATAAAAGCTGAGTGAGTTTCTGAAATTCAGGCAGACTCTTGCAGCCATTGACGTTCCGGGATTGTGAGTCATGGGGAAAGCAAAAGAATTGTCAACGAATCTACGGAAAAAAGGTAGTTGAACTGTATAAAACAGGAAACGGATACAAAAAGATATCCAAGGGATTGATAATGTTAGTCAGCAGTGTTCAAACTGTGATTAACAAATTAAAAATCAAGGGCTCTGTAAAAACTAAACCATGGTCAGGTAGACCAACAAAAATTTCGGCCACAACTGCAGGAAAATTGTTCGGGATGCAAAGAAAAAAATCTACAAATCAGCTGAAATACAGAACTCTCTGAAAACGAGCAGTGTGGCTGTTTCAAAATGCACAATAAGGAGGCACTTGAAGAAAAATGGTCTGCATAGTCAAGTCACCAGAAGAAAGCCATTACTGCACAAATGCCACAAAGTAGCTCGCCAACAATACGCCAAACAGCACAGAGACAAGCCTCAAAACTTCTGGAACAAAGTAATTTGAAGTTCTGAGACCAAAATTTAACTTTTTGGCCACAACTATAAACGTTACATTTGGAGAAATGTCAACAAGGCCTATAATGAAAGGAACACCATTCCTACCGCAAAGCACGGAGGTGAATCGCTGATGTTTTGGGGGATGTGTGAGCTACAAAAGGCACAGGAAACTTGGTCGAGGTTGATGGAAGGATGAATGCAGCACATTATCAGCAAATACTGGAGGCAAATTTGTACTCTTCAGCCTGGAAGCTGCGCATGGGACGTACTTGGATTTTCCAACATAACAACGATCCAAAACACAAGGCCAAGTCGACTTGTCATTGGCTACAGCAGAACAAAGTGAAGGTTCTTTAGTGGCCATCTCAGTCTCCTAATCTCAATATCATTGAGCGCACAATTCATGAGACAGCCCAGGAATTTACAGAAAATGGAGGCTTTTTGCCAAGAAGAATGGGCAGCTTTACCAACTGAGAAAATAAAGAACCTCATCTACAACAGAAAACTTCAAGCTGTCATTGATGTTGGAGGGAGCAATACATGGTATTAAGAACTGGGGTATGTTAACTTTTCATCAGGGTCACTTGAATGTTTTTGGTTGTCATTATGTTTTAAAAAGAGAAAACAGTAGTTTGACAATTAAATGGCTTCACCCAACCACTAACCATGAGTGGGAAAAAAAAGTTTGTGTTATTCATATTCTCTGGAAAAAAAAAGGCCACAAAAGCAAAAATTCTGCTGGGGCATGTAAACTTTTGAGCACAACTGTAGAACATCCAATGCCTCACCACGATCCAGTCTATAACTAACTACCTCATAAACCCATTCTGGAACAGAGTTATACATTTATTTTCAGTAACATACTCCAGGATAGCATCTCTTAGAAAACCTTCAAACAATTTACCTACAATAGAGGTTAAACTTACCGGCCTATAGTTTCCAGGATCTTTTTTTGACTCCTTTTTGAATATTGGTACCACATTTGCCATGGTACATACGCTGTCATTATACAGTCCATAAATATTAAGAATAGGGGCCTATCTATGACATTACTTAACTCTATTAGGACACGGGGTGAAAACCGTCAGGATCTGGTGATTTGTCTATTTTCATCTTCTTAAGATAGAGTTGCACTTCTTCCTGGGTTAGACAAGAAACATATAAGGTGGAGTTTACCTCATCTCTCTGCTCATCAATAGGAAGGTCATATTTTTTGGTAAATACAGTGGAGAAAATAATTATTTAATAGGTTTGCTTTCTTCTCATTGCCCTCTATAATACCTCCCTCACTACTTTTCAAAGGGCCAACCTTTTCGGTTTTAATCTTTTTACCATTTATATAGTTAAAATATTATGGGGTTATTTTTTACTTTCTATGGCAGTCTGCCTGTCTCCAGCTTTGCTGTCTAACAGTGTTTTACATATTTTATTTTTTCCTTCTAGCTTTTTAGTGCCTCTTCACTGCCCTCCTGTTTTAATAGCTGGAACACTTTTTTTATATATTTATTGCCTCCTTTACATCTGTGTTGATCCACATTGGTTTTTCTTGTTTCTAATTCTTTTATTACCATAAGGTATCTACCTCTCACAGTGGGCGCTTAAGATATTTTATTATTTGTTCTATTATTTTCAAACACCTTGTCCCAGTCAATGCGGTTTAGGGTCTCTCAAAGCAGATTAAACTTAGCCTTCCTGAAATTCGGTGTTTTTGTGGCTCCTTGACAAAAAAACTATTGAAGGATAAATGGAAATTATATTGAGGTCACTATTTCCTAGGTGCTCCCCAACCTGAACCTTTGTTGTCATGTCTATTAGTGAATATTAAATCTAGAAGGGCCTTTCCTTTAGTCGGTTCCTGCACCATTTGGGAAAGGTAATTATCTTTAGCTATTGACAAAAACCTGTTTCCTTTATGAGAGCTACAGGTTTCAGTTTCACAATTTATGTCTGGGTAATTGAAGTCGTCTATAACAACAACTTCATTCGGATTAGCCGCCTCATCTATTTGCCTGAAGAGTACATCTTTCATGGGTTCTGTTATATTAGGGAGCATATAGCAGACCCCTAGTAGAATTTTGTTATTGTTATTACCCATATATCTATCCATAATGACTCCACATGCTCATTTTCTGTATCTATATCTTCCCGCACTGTTGGCTTCAGACAGGATTTTACATAGAGACATACACCTCCCCCCCTTCCGGCGTTTACAAACTCGTCTAAATAAACTGTAACCCTGTTAGTTAACCGCCCAGTCGTAGCTCTCGTCCAGCCATGTCTCAGTTATCCACACCATGTCATAATTTTCTTCAGCAATAATTCTAGTTCATTTATTTTGTTGGTGAGACTCCTGGCATTGGTCAGCAGGCAATTTAGAGATTTTTTTGGTTTTTATTCCTTTATCCTTGTTCTCTTACTATTGCTACACCCCCTCCCTCCATTCTACCCCCTGTTTTATTACTAATTCCCAGCTCTCTATCATTACTATCTTGCACGCAATCTTTGTAGCTATCCTCCTCCCCAGTCCCTAGTTTAAATATTCTTCCAACTTCCTGGAAATTTTGTCCCCCAATACAGCTGCACCCTCCCAATTTAGGTACAGCCCTTCCCTAGCATATAGTATGTAGCCAAGACAGAAGTCAGCCCAGTTCTCAAAGTCCAAATTCCTCTTTCCTACACCAATTTTTTGAGCCACTTACCTCTCTAATCTCCCACTTCCTCTCTGGTATGACCTTTGGTACAGTTAGTATTTCTGAAAATGTTAACTTGATGGTCCTTGCCTTCAGCTTTTGGCCTAAGTCCCTGAAATAGTTTTTAAGGACACTCCACCTACCTCCAACTTTGTCATTGCCGCCAATGTGGTCAATGGCAGCTCGATTCTCATCAGCCCCACCCAGCAATCTGTCAACCCGATCCGTGATATGTCAAACTTGGGCCCCAGGTAAACAACACACTGTTCGATGATCCCGGTCTTTGTGATGCCCTGTCTGTTCCTCTATTGATGGAGTCCCCGACTGCGAGCCCCTGTCTAGCCTGACCTGCACTCCCCTTCCGCGCCGTACTGGAGCAGACAGGGGTGGTGTCTTGCTGATTATTGTGCATTTGGCGCATAATTCATTTTATTTCAATTCATAATCATATTCATAATCAATACGGTGCTTTTTACACTACATTTTTCTAATACTTTATATTTGGCATACAATGTTTTCGTTTTTAGCTTTTTTTAAATTAATGGTCACTAGCTTTTTAGAATACATAGGTACATCAAGGATTAATCTGTAATGAGGTTACAACATCCACCCATACATATGCAATGTCCAGTGACCTCTCCAACATGCTATGACAAAGGCATTCCTCCCGAAACATATAAGTGTGTTTTCTTGCCTGCTCTGTAAGCAGCATATTCTTTTTTTCAATGGCATTCTTGTGCACTTTTTAAACGATCAAACAAAGATCAAGTTTTATTTCTACTTACCTGGTGCGCGCCCGTGATGCTTCCTGTGGCTGCTGGATCCTGTTCGCTGTTAATTGTCTAAAGTCGGGTGGAGCTGCCACCTGGTTCTGTTCACTGCTCCTGAACTTCTGCAGACTGGAACGAACTGCTGCTACTGTGCTATGGCGAGCTGATTTTTTTGTTATTTCTGCACAGGTTTACTATTAAATTTTTTTGTCACATATTAACAAGCCTTATGCGACTATAATAAGGATTTTTTTGTTCTTTTTATTGGGTTGAGAACAATAGAGTAATTATGTTGTTGCCTACTATTTGTAATTGAGCCAGGCAGCACTAACAGTAATAGGAGATCAGTCTGTCTTGCCTTTCAGACGTTCTCGTCACAATCACAGCCAGAAAATTGTATATGTAATTTTAATTCTATAGGTCTGCCAACATATAAATATATATAAAAAAAAAAACTGCTCAAAATTAAAAAAAAATATATATATTGGGTTTAACAAAAAACTCCTTTCATGAAAGTGAGTAAAACCGAGTAAAATCCCAATAGTTAACCCACTAAAAAGCCAACAACGATGTGGTTCCAAACTAGCGCAGAGACTCAAATGTTAATAGAAAAAGGTAAAAATACCAGGTGTATTGGCAAAAGTTACACGTTACGTGCAAAATCGCACTTCCTCAGACTTCATCTGATTTTACTCTGTTTTACTCATCTTCCCCTGCACCCCTCTGCTTAGAAGGACCAGGACATTGGAACCATCAGCGAGCTCCATACCGGGTGACACCGGCATATCACCTAATGGAGAGTTGTGCCTCAGTCATCAGCACAACGGCACCAGGTGAGCAGATACAGTAATATTTTCTTATTAATATTGGTGTGCCACTGTAATACACGAGGGTGCGCTCCTGTATCGGCTTTTCTTTCTCCTACTACCTTCATACAAACCCTCTCATGAAAGTGTCATTTTAAATAATTGTTTTCACAGCAAAGGGAAAAATTAGGTTAGAGACCATCCCCTAAGCCAGACATGTAAATACAGTGGAGTGTTCTAAATAAAAAGGAGATGAGAAAATAAATATTGGTCTGATAGTAAATTTACACCACTTGCTATAAATGTACCTAAAACAAAAATCCAATAAGATTCCCGATTTAGCAGTTTCCTTCTACGATCTCCTCCACAAACCGGAGGTTTAACACTTTCAACTCCTTTCAGTTTAATACAACCAGAATACAGTTTTGTTGCAGTTCACCAAAAAACAGACACATTCCCAACACTGATAAATGCAATATCTGAGATGTGACACCAGATTCTCTGTTATAACTTTTCTTTGGTTCATTCAACATATTGAACCAGACACTCAGGGCATGATATTTGACATACAACATATAAAGTATTGCAATCGATTTCTTATTTTTTTTTTTATAATTTATTATTGCACTATATTTCAATGTTATAGCAGACATATAGTTTATAAATTGTAGCTATACTTTTTTGCTTACAGATTACACATATAGTATTAAAAAGTAGTTTTGTGTACTGGAATTCTATACTTGTATACCTACAGTGCCTTGCGAAAGTATTCGGCATCCTTGAACTTTTCCACATTTAAGGCTTCAAACATAAAGATATACAATTTTATTTTTTTTGTGAAGAAACAACAAGTGGGACACAGTTGTGAAGTGGAAAGAAATTTATTGGATATTTTAAACTTTTGTAAAAAAAAAACAAAAAAACTGAAAAGTGGGGCGTGCAATATTATTCGGCTCCTTTACTTTCAGTGCAGCAAACTCCCTCCAGAAGTTCAATGAGGATCTCTGAATGATCCAATGTTGTCCTTAATGACTGATGACAAATATGATCCACCTGTAATCAAGTTTCCGTGTAAATGCACCTGCTCTGTGAAAGTCTCAGGGTTCTGTTTAAAGCGCAGAGAGCATCATGAAGACCAAGGAACACACCAGGCAGGTCCGTGATACTGTTGTGGAGAAGTTTAAAGCTGGATTTGGATACAAAAAGATTTCCCAAACTTCCCAAGGAGCACTGTGCAAGCGATCATACTGAAATGGAAGGAGTATCAGACCACTGCAAATCTACCAAGAACCGTCCGTTCCTCTAAATGTTCATCTCAAACAAGGAGAAGACTGATCAGAGATGCAGCCAAGAGGCCCATGATCACTCTGGATGAACTGCAGAGATCTACAGCTGAGGTGGGAGAGTCTGTCCATAGGACAACAATCAGTCATACACTGCACAAGTCTGGCCTTTATGGAAGACTGGCAAGAGGAAAGCCATTTTTCAAAGATATCCATAAAAAGTCTTGTTTAAAGTTTGCCACAAGCCACCTGGGAGACACACCAAACATGTGGAAGAAGGTGCTCTGGACAGTTGAAACCAAAATCGAACTTTTTGTCCACAATGCAAAACTATATGTTTGGCGTAAAAGCAACACAGCTCGTCACCCTGAACACACCATGCCCACTGTCAAACATGGTGGTGGTAGCATCATGATTTGGGCCTGCTCTTCTTCAGCAGGGACAGGGAAGATGGTTAAAATTGATGGGAAGATGGATGGAGCCAAATACAGGCCCATTCTGGAAGAAAACCTGTTGGAGTCTGCAAAAGACCTCAGACTGGGATGGAGATTTATCTTCCAACAAGACAATAATCCCAAATAAACGTATCCAGGTGTTAGAATGACCAAGTCAAAGTCCAGACCTGAGTCCAATCGAGAATCTGTGGAAAGAGGTGAAAACTGCTGTTCACAAACGCTCTCCATCCAACCTCACTGAGCTCGAGTTGTTTTCAAAGGAAGAATGGGCAAGAATTTGAGTCTCTCGATGTGCAAAACTAAAAGACATACCCCAAGCGAATTGCAGCTGTAATTGGCGCTACAAAGTATTAACTTAAGGGGGCCGAATAATTTTGCACGCCCCACTTTATTTTATTTTTTTTTTTACAAAAGTTTAAAATATCCAATAAATTTTGTTCCACTTCACAATTGTGTCCCACTCGTTGTTGATTCTTCACAAAAAAAGTTAAATTTTATATCTTTATATTTGAACCCTGAAATGTGGCAAAAGGTTGAAAAGTTCAAGGGGGCCAAATACTTTCGCCAAGCACTGTGTGTGTGTGTGTGTGTGTGTGTGTGTGTGTGTGTGTGTGTGTGTGTGTGTATGTTATATTATATATAATATACATATACAATATACATATATACATACATATACACACACATCACACATACATACATACAACACACACACACACACACACACACTGTGTGTGCGCTGTATCAAGTGTGTCACACAGGTAACTAATTAGGGATGTGGTTACCTGATCAGCAGAGCATAAATTGGAGCTTTCCGGTCTTTTATCCCTGGAGGATTCATTTCCAGCAGCCACTGCAAGGTTTAAGGCTAGGTCTACACAGCAAGGTTAAAATGCGGTCCAAAATCTTACAGCATTTTACCATCGCCATACCACTGTTTTTTGGCATGGGTTTGCGCTAAAATCACTGGTTGTTTTTCGGATATCCGGCCAGCCTAGTACATTGACAGTATGAGAATCCAACAGAAAGATGGGCCAGGGGCCGGCAAGTGCGAGTGGCGGAGTGATTGGTATGGTGTGGATGTGTGACACAAAGGTAATACATGATGGATGATATCCAGAGAAGGGTCTCAGCAAGATCTGGCGTATATCTCTTATTGTTTCTTTACCAATGTTTTCTTGCAGCAGTATTATACCAAGACCAAATAATGCAGTATGACTCATATGTGGTCTTTCTCAAGTAATATTGTGGAATAGTATGTAAACATCATTTTGATGATTATTGCATGTGGAACTGTATGTATTTGGGACCGAATCTCACTGCAATGCCTTGGTGTAATGTGTGAAACTGATGTTCGTTATGTTAAAATTGCAAAATTCTATAAATAAAACCTTTTAAAAAAAAGAGAGAATCCAACAGAAATCCGGTGGAAGATAGAACATGTTTTAAAATCTGTCGGATCCCGACAGATTTCAAAACCGACCGGAAAAAAAAAATCTGTGTTGTGTAGACTACAGCACAGATTTTCTATTGCTGTCTATGGGGCACTGGTTACAGTTAGATTTTTCGACAGATTCTAAATACTGAATCTGACCAAAAATCAGTGCTGTGTAGATATAGCCTAAAACTGAATTGAAAAAGCAAGAGGGTGAACTCGCAAGTGATTTGTGTCTGAAGTGTGTTTTTGTCTTAAGTGTGGGATTTAAGATTGAGGGACTTTAGATGGGAAATTATTGTATATCATATTATATTTTATTACTTGTATATGTTGATTCTCTGATATTTGTAATATCCATATGTGCTCCATGATTGACAAGGCTGTCCAGTGCACAAACTGTGCAATGTATGCAATCCAGTATGAGGGTGCATAATGCTGTTTAAGATGTGTGCACACTGCACATTTAGAAGTCCAGGTCCTCGACCTAAATGTGCAAATGGCAACACTGAGATCCATTGTCAACTTGAAAGTGAGTCTGCTGCTCTCTGAAGGGGTAGATGCAGTGGAGGATGGCAGCATGGAGGTGTAGGGACATGAGGCAGCTAGCTGAATGACAGTCAGAAAGCGAGTAGAGGGAAGAGTGTCAGGGAGGCTAGTCCTGATCTGGCACACCCCAACAAATTTGCCAGATGAGGGGGATGTTGGCTCAGAAATAGCATTGCCGCAGCAAGACACTACCCCTGTCTGCTCTAGTAAGGTGGGGAATAGGAGTGCAGGGGAGGCTAGAGAGGTGCTCGTAGTTGGGGACTATTATTAGGGGCACAGACAGGGCAATCTGTCACAAAGACCAGGATCGAACAGTAACTAAAAGGGTGGGGCTGGAATGATTTCAGGGACTTAGGCCGAAAGCTTAAGGCAAGGACCTCCAAGGTTGTATTTCCAGAAACACTACCTGCACCCTGTGCCACGCCAGTGAGGCAGCAGGAGATCAGTGTGATAAATAGGTGGCTTAAAAATTAGTGTAGAAAAGAAGAATTTGGGTTTTTGGAGAACTGGACTGACTTGTCTTGGCTACAGACTCAATGCTAGAGATGGACTACACCTAAATTGGGAGGTTGTAGCTGTATTGGGGGACAAAATGGGCAGGAAGTTGGAGGAGTAGTTAAACTAGGGACTGAGGGGAGAGCAAATGCACATATAGCCAGTGTTGGACTGGATTTTCTAGGGCCCACAGATGGAGTTGCTTCTAGGGGCCCACCAGTTGAGCTGTTCCTGGGTCCTCCGATGCAGTTTATTTTAGGGACCCACCTTACAGCTACTGTAAGTGTCTGTAAATGCATCCTTCACTTTGCCTCTTACCTCTCTTTTTCTGCTTTTCTGCCAGTCTGAGCCTGCATATAGCGTGCAAGATAGTGAAGATAGAAATCTGAGAATTAGTCAGAAATCAGGGGGTGGAGTGAAGGCAGGGGTGTAGCAATAGTTAAGGACAGGGTTAAAAGAATGAAAACCAAAAAGAGTCTTAGGCTATGTTCACACGGCTTAAAATGGGACGTATTTCAGTCCATAATTACGCGCCGTAGTGTGCGAATTACGGCTGGAATACGTCCCAGTCATTATGGTAATCCACAGTTCTCATAGAGAACTATGGATTACGTCTCCTCAACCCGCTCGGCGAATCCGCCGCGGGGGGAGATAAGCGACATGTCATTTACTACATCATTTAATACGGGACGCTAATAATGATAGTCTGAGGTGCCGGCCCCCCGCTCCCGCCCCGTCCAAATAAGCCGTGCGAACATAGCCTAAATTGCATGCTGAACAATGCCTGCAGTCTTACCAACAAAATTAATTATTACAATTATTAATGACTGAAGAAAAATATAACATAGTGGGGATCTTAGACATGTCTGGAGAAGAGCTACAACTGGGCAGTTAACCTTGTTTAGAAAAGATCGTGAAAATCAGAAAGGGGGATGTGTATGTCTTAAAAAAATCCTATCTGAAGCCAACACCGAGGGAAGATGGAGATACAGGAAATGAACATGTGGCATCATTACGGGTATATTTAGAGATATGATCCAAGAGTTGATGCAAAACAAAGTTTGCTACAATAAATAACAGTAGTAATCAGGGAGCAAATCCCTAAGCAAAGAGTCAGATTATTCATAGGTGAGTATGCAGGTATAAATAATGGAGTCATTGGTTTATAAAGTTACTTATGGTACCGTTTAATCCTATATTAGGCATCTGGATGTTCAATCAAATAATGTTTTTGAACCACGACAAGGGGTTGTGAATCAGAAAAAAGGCATGAAAGCCCTAAAAAACCCCCTCCCTATATAGGGGGGTTTATACCGCCCCGAGAAGGGCAACTCCAGCCTAGAAAAACCCTTTGCGTGCCATTATGCCTGATGCATTTCCCTGTGATTTCCACGGTTCTTCAGGAGAAAAAAAAAAAGATGCATAAAAGCATCACAAAATGTGCCCATTCCAGCCATCAGGTCCATTTAAGATACCTCCAGCCTGACTCCATTGTTTATACCTGCATACTCTCCTTTATACGAATAATCTGACTCTTTGCTTAGTGATTTGCGCCCTGATGTCTGCTGTTATTTATTGTAGCCAATTTTCTTTTGCACAAACTCTTGGATCATATCTCTAAATACTAAGGGTTTTACATGTTTCTATTAAATTTATTTTACCCCCTTTCTTTTCATAAAGGGGTTTAAAATAAGGTTATGCTTTATCAAATTTTTCAGTGAAAAGGTATACAGTTGAAACCAGAAGTTTCATACAATATAAAAAGCCCAATATGCATGGGTCATATAAGCTTTGATCATTTTTATAAAGGTAATTTGTAAAGCATTTTAAAACTTTTATATATAATCTGGAAGTGATTATTTTTACAGCATCACCGGGGCAGTTAAATGAAGCTAGATTTATAGCGGGGTCAATACTATAACTGCGATACACAATTTGTATATTTTTTTTGTTAAATGTTTTACGGCTTTTACACAATAGAAAACACTTTTATTCAAGAAGGAACACACATTTTTACCTCGTCATAGTCTGAGAACCATAACTTTTTATTTTTCTTGTTTGGTGTGTTTGGGGGTTTGTTTTTTTTGAGGATGTTGCTTTTTATTGGTATCATTTTGGGGGGGGGGTTGGGACAAAGCTTTTTGATCCTTTATTTGGAAGGCAGGATGAAGAAAACACTGCAATCCTAGTATTTTTTTTTTATTTTAAACAGAGCTCAACGGGGTACATGTGACAAGTTAGTTTTTACATGTCGTTCTACAGTTAGTCGATTCTCAAATTATATTGTTTTTTTTTTATTTTTTAATTGAAAAAAAAAAGCCCCAAACTTTTTTTTTTTTTTTGTATACAGAGTTGTAAGGGAAATTTTTTTGGGAGAACTGACGTTTTATTTGGGACCCCCTTTGGCATATAAAGATTTTTTTGATCCTTGTTTCTATTTTATGTGCGCGGATGAAAAAAATCACAATTCTGTGATTTTTTTTTTTTAATGCCGTTAACTGTGCAGGTTAAATAAGTGACAATTTTTAGGGAGGTGTAACACACGGTATACCCAAATATGGTTTCTTTCTTTTTGGGGGTTGGGGGGGTTTTTAAAGGGGGCAGGGCAGGAAGGGGGCATATGACATCAAGGCGTCCCCGAAATTTGTAAGGGGGCTTACAGGCTCGGGCAAATATCGGTGGTTTGCCCGGGATTTGTCCTTTTGCGCCCGACCCCCCGGCCCGGGGGGGACGGGTTTTCTCCGCGAAGGGGAAAGAGCCCCCCCCCTCCCTTGGGAAACACAGACGGAAGATGGTGCTTGCTCAATGTTTTTTTTAGCGGACCGGGCGGCAAAACCGCCGGGCCGGAAAACCCCTGCAGTGGGGACTGCTGCAGGGTTTTTCCCTAGAGCACAATTGTCTATTTTTCGGGGTTTTTAGGCGGGCTGAAAAAAGCAAAGCGGCTGAAAAAACGCCCAAAAACCCGGGGGTGGGGACATGCCTTAGACTTCCGGGGCTGTCAGGTAAGCAAATCGCAACCCCAATCACATGCTCTGCTCTGATGGAGCCAAGAGGGAGCCCCTACAAAAGTAAAGGGGGTTTAAACACCTGTTTGAAAATGCAGTGATTTTTTCTATGGGGTTTGGTTTGGGGAGAGCTTCTTCCTCACTGTGCTCCGTTCAACAGGCACAGCATCAGGTTAGGTGAGTGGACTGCATACTTTAGTTCTTTACTATGTCATGGTGAAATTAAAAAACGATTCAAAAAGGGTCTGGAGCATTTCAGAGGCAATAATTAACCGTTATAGTGACTGGGTTCTGGAGAAGGGTTGTTTACCAAGGATTTGTCTGAAATGCCCCAATTGGATGGGGGAAAGGGAAATTTATTTAAAATGAGGGCAATTGGCTTTTACCTCATTGTTTTTTTTTTCCCTTTCCCTTTTTGGACAACACCAGCTCCTTTTCAGCCTTTGGCTAATCTGTTTTTTTTCAGCCTTCAAACAAAAGTATCGTTGGAAAACCACTTTAAACGCTTTTATAGGAATATCAAAGTTTAATTTTTCAGGCAGCACGCTATTTAAATCCATTGCGCTCTGTGCATTAGACTGTTGCTCAGTGGTCCAAGGGTGGTTTTCACTTTGTCTGGAGGATGAGTGGCAAGACGCACAATCCAAGCTGCTTGAGGTCTAGTGTTTTCTCAATTAATGATGGTTTGGGGAGCCATATCATCTGCTGGTGTAGGACCAGTGTGTTTTATCAAGACCAAAGTCAGCGCCGCCGTCTACCAGAATTTTTTTTTTTTTTTTTTTAACAGTGTTTATTTTTGGCCTTTCAGTAGGTACAAGGTAATAATGACATAAAAACCAACATACCGCTGAGTCACATAGCCACATAAATAAAAATGCATGTCGGGTGCTTCCAGTTTTGGAAATTAGATTTCCTAGCATAAAAGAAGAGCCGATATAGTTCCAACTAAGCAGGAGCGAGTTCGTATCTTAACCAAACCCCAAACAGAATTTTTTGCCTGGTGAAACATTGGGAAGACCCCATTTGGGATTTTAGGACTCATGAACAGCCCAAAAAGCCCTGAATTCGGACATTACCACACCATATGAAAAAAAAGGTAAATAATTTCAATCCCTTTTTTTGGGGCCAGAATTCAAAACTTGCAAATAAAAGGTCATTTAGCCTGGGTTCCTTCGTAAGGGAATAAGGGGGGCCCCAGGAAGAGTGACCTTTCTTTTGATACAGTTTAAACGAGGGATTTCTTTACCAACCCCAACCGAGCGCGCATGAGCGTTTGAAATGGCATTGGTTTTCTTTCCCCTCTCAAAAAGGGGGAGGTTCGCTAGGGCCTTGTAGGAATCCACCGGGGGCCCCCTCCAAAACGACTGCAGGATTACTTTCATTACCCGATCCCAAGTGTAATATAGTTTTTGGCTGCATAGATGATTTTAAATCCGGCTTTGCAGCCCTCCATAAAGTCCCTTTTTAGAGTCTCCCTATTTAAAGGCTGCTGACCAACTCCCAAAGAAAGGAAAAGATTAATTATCCAAAATTTAAAGTGGGACTTGCGTCATATGAGATGTTTGCCATGATTTGAAAATGTTTTGGCACAAGATCTTCTTGAGAGTAATGGTTGAACCCATGGCTTTTAACTTTTAAGGCAAAAAATTTTTTGTACATCTCTGGCAATTTACTTATTTTGGGGCGTTATTCCAATGTGAGCGTTGACCCTGAGGTAAAAACCCGATGAGGGCGTTTTCCAGTAGGCACAAAAGATTTTGCCCCTTAACCCGGGCCGAAAAGCTGCCAATTCATCCACATAAGCAATAAGCCTCCCGGGACCCGACCGGGTTGCCCAGATATATCACATGTCAACAGCATACAAAGAAAGTTTTTCGGGAAAACCTTCTATCTCCACCCTTCAATTTTTGGTTTTAGTTATACAAGAGGCTAGGGCTCCATAAACAGGGCAAACAATAAGGGAGACAACCCAAGGGAAAAAAGGGCTAAGTGCAAACCCTTAACCCGAACCCTACAGTTTGGGTTTAGGGATAATAAAAGTAACCCGTGCAAGAAAATTTTTAGGAACCCCTTGTGGGCAAAGCCCAATATGACCCTTCAACTGCAATCGAATGCCTTTTCATTGTTTAAGGAGGCAATCGCCCCATTCTCAGCTTGTGTGTGGTTCTCTAAGTTTCTGTAAAACCCCCTCAAGTTGTGGTGGTTGATTTCCTGGGATAAAAACCCGATTGGTCCCTCCCCACCTGTGACAAAATCACTGAATTTAGTCTCTGCCTAGCAAACCCTTTGCCAATATTTTTGCATCTAAGTTCAGAGGGAGATGGGCCTACAGGAGCCGAAAGATTGCTGGGTTTTCCCCGGTTTGTTTTCACCGCTATCACCCCTTCTGATAAAGAGGGAGGGGGTAATTCCCAACTTTCCCGCGCATGGGCAAACGAGGATTCTAATCATGTACTATATGCTCCACATCCCATTTATACCATCCTGCAGGGAGCCCAATCAGGGCCAGGCTTTTTTCTGGGTCAGCAAATCTACCTATAGCTTTTTGTATCTCTCCCTTAGTGATCAGAAGTGCCAAACCCTACTCCTCCATCCTCAGATAAGCTAGGTAAGGACATTTTGTCCAGAAAAGCTGCAATCTCAGCATCCGAACATTGAAGGCTAGAGTATAGGTGTTTGTAATGATTTGCAAATTGGGCATAAAATATCCTGGGGGGCAGCAAGTATATCGCCAGAAATCAGTGAAAAGATTAGAACCACTGTGGACTGGGTTTTCAGATCTTGCCAAGGCGGCCAACTTTTTACAATTTTTGTCCCCTTCTGCAAAAAAAACCTGGTGGGTTTTCAGTAATCTTTTTTGAGCGTACTCTAAGAAGTAAATTGTATGCCCTCTGTGACTATCAATCTACTTTTATTGTCAGGGATAGGAGACCTAACATACTCGGCGTCTCGCAACATTACATCACTTTCTAAGGAGATAGGACTGCTAACCAAATCAGTATGCAGCAATGTCCCCAACAATCACTCCTCTCATGACTGCCTTATGGGAGTCCAATTCCATCAGCAGATTAACAGAGCCTTCATTTATGTCCCAATAATTATCCAGTTCTAATTAACACTTGGCTGCCACCACAGGTACCTCCAACCACTTTGGGTTGAGGCTCCACAAGATTTGCGACGTCCCAAACAGTGGTGATAACAAAACCAACAACGGGGCAAGATCCGAGATCCCTCTGGGGAGATACTCCACCTTAGAAAATGGACAAAAAGAAAATCTCTTTAGAGAGACAAAGCCATATCAATATGAGAAAGAGGCTGAGAAACAGGATAATTGCCTCAAATTTGGATGTGTCCACCTCCAGATCTCAGCAGGGCTGTGGAGTCGGCAAGCCGAAGCCCAGACTCAGACGCCTCAATTTCCCAAACCTCCGACTCCTGACTCCCTCATACATGTCGCATGTTTAAGTGATAACTTTACTGTAGTAAAATGGTAACATCAAGCTGTTTATCACCTTATGATACAATAATCAAGCTATTTAGGTAGAACAGACACTTACAAGCAAAAGGGTAACAATGTTTTGATCTTTTGAACACTTGTTAGCAGAGTTGAAGAAAAAGCTGTATTTGTATCCAAGCCCAGTCTGCACCAACATTGGGAATGTGTAGAAGAGACCTGGGATCAGATTTTGGTCAAGATATGCTTGAATCTGATTCAGAACCCAGAAGGATTCAGGTAGTATTACAATTACAATGAAGGCCCCTTACTTTCCATGAGACTTGTGACTTGTGACTTGCCATGTTAAGAGTTCTGAGATGTAATAGAAAAAGCACAGCTAGAGGCCAAGTACCAAAGCCCATTCACCCATATTCATAAACCTAGACAAAAGACGGTGAGAAAACCCCAACCAATCCACACCTTGCTTGAACCTTTTACCCTTAACCAAAAAAAACATGTAAAACATGCACTAGTACATGTGAGTTGTCGGGCTATCAGCACCAAAGACCCAGCAAAGGCATATAGAAAAAAAAACAAATAGTTTGCCTTCCGAGTCAGACACCCTTTGCTAAACAAGACAGATAAAATGAGATAACTTCAAATAACCGGAGCTCAGAATACTGGTAGTAGAGAAAAAGCTCCAAAATGACATCTCCATCTGGAAGAGGGGGGGGGGGGGGGGGGGGGAAGAAAGAAAAAATAAAAAAAAAAAAGTGGCAGGAGAAAAAGGAAAAAAAAAAAAAGTCAAAAAACAAAAAGAGGAGACAGGGGAGGAGAAATGAGGGGAGATCCCCTCCAAATAATACCAGCTAGTAGCATAGTAGGTAACATGCTTAACATTCATTGGCTGCATAGTAGAGAGAAAGGGAGGACTATATAAACCATACAGTGACTGCAATTGTAACGCCATCACATGGCAACATACAACTGCATCATCCCCTAGTCCATCACCCGTTCTCACCATGACGATCCATTCAATCCGAAGCTTCCTCAGGAGTGAGGAAAAACACTGCTTAGTCTCCCTCCTGGACACACAAATTTGAGGGGTATAATATCGCATACTTCAACCCCATATCTCTCAGACGGGATCTCACTTGAGAGAATAGACATCTCTTCCTCTGCACCACTGAGGTGAAGTCCGGGTAGAATGATAGCTTTTTAGTTTCACAAGAAATGGTGTCCTTTTTCCTTGCTGCAGTCAAGATAGCATCTCAATCCCTGTAGTTGAGAATCTTCATTATAAATGGACACCAAGGCGCGCTAGGAAATAAGGGCTGGGTCAGGATTCGATGAGCCATTTCAACTATAAAACATTGCAATAAAATGATCGAGTCAGAAGTCTCTATTATCAATTTCTCAGCAAATCGTTCGGGTTCAGATTCTTCAGCTTTCTCTGGTAGGCCCGGCTCTTATTTTTTGCATCCTCTGCCCTGGCTTGCAACGTTTTAACCTGTTGCTGCAGGATGTGGAGAGAGCCCTGCTGTGAATGGGTGACATCCTCCACATCTCCCAATCTTTGCTCTGCCTCCGTTCTCTCTTTATTCCTCTGTGCTATGATTTTGACAAAATTAATGTCTGTTTGAAGGTGGTCTCAGTGGCTAATGCAGATTGACAAGAGGCTATTTCTGCCATTATTTTATTAGTATCTACCAATCCAGCAGCCAAGGAGGATTCAGCAGTAGTTAGATCCGTTTGACTCATGGCGTCAGTATTGGCTTGGGTGGAAACAGACTTCTGCACTACAGATGACTTATTATGGCCCATACAGGAGAGATTATGGGCACCGTGAAGTAGAAGAAAATAGTGCCAGCACAATGAAACTAACAAATAATTAAAACAGATGCAGACACCGACTGGAAAATCAGTAATGCTGCAGTTCTATCTACAGAGTAACTGGAATTTGATAGCACGATCCAGGAAATAATGCAATAGTCTCAAGGTGCCACTCTTAGTACTAGATAAATAGATCACCCGGAATATATATAGCACAAAGCTGGTCTACAGCACCTCCCCAGTCCAAGTGGAGGATCTCAGGAGTAGCAACTGCTTAGCTTAATGTAGAGATATAGATGACAATCTCAGTCATCAAGGTCCCAGAGCATATGTGAAAACGTAGACCCCCAGAAGCTGGATTTCAACTACAGGTAAACTACGATCCTAATACTTCCAGGGATAGTAGTCCAGATGCAGGACTGCATGTTTTTCAGTAGGTCTGAGTAAAATAAAATAGACCAGAGGAGCTCCACTGTTAAGACTACCAGGAAATTTTAGAGCACTTCATGCTTCCCTCTACTGGCAAGCTTTTTGGAGATGGAATTTTCATTTTCCAGCAGGACTCGGCACCTATCCATATTGCCAAAAGTACCAATACCTGGGTTAATCATCAGTATTATTACAGTATCAGCATTGCTGTGCATGATTGGCCAGAAAACTCACCAGGCCTTAACCACATAGAAAATGTCTGGGGTATTGTCAAGAGGAAGATGAGACACCAGACCCAACAATGTAGACAAGCTGAAGGCTGCTGTCCAAGCAACCTGGGCTTTCATAACGCTTCTGCAGTGCTACCGGCTGATCACCTCAATGCCACGCAGCATTAATGTAGTCATTCATGCAAAAGGAACCCCAACCAAGTATTCAGTGCATTTACTATACATACTTTTCATTTGGCCAACATTTGTGCTCCAAAAACTTTTCACAGTTGTCTTATATAATATTCTAATTTTCTAAAGGTGGTGATTATGGCTTAAAGCCAAGGAAAACCCAAAAGTCAATAAGATTAACATAAATAAACACTTGAAAAAGTTCACTCTGACTAATGACTACATACAAGTTTCACTTCTTGAATTGAATTACTGGTGGGGTGGGGGGGACTTTCAGCTAATATTCTAATTTATTGAGAAGCACCTGTAGGCTGTGGTTTTTACGGCATCTTTTTTCCCCACTTGTAGTACTGCCTTGATTAGCAACAAGCTTCTTTCAGTTATCTAAAATGTTTCACAAGGAGTTACAAGCGAATAAATCAATTACTTTTGTTTAGAATCTGCAAGACTTCAACCACAATAATTGATTACTCACTTGTATAACACCTTGCAAAACTCTAGATAACTGAAAAAAGCTTGCTGGCCATAAAATACAGTTTATTTGTTTTAGTTTGCTGAATATGGTCTCCTTTGGATTATTAAGCACATGTCCATGCTTCCATTTGCCATGCCAAATCTGTGAGCTGTATTTTCGCTTTTGTGTGCTGTGTATATACAGTAATGCCACTCCAGAAAACCACCTCTTTATCTGGACTAGATTACTTTACTGCATATACTGGAAAACCATTATTAATACAGTTTACATGGTCATAATACATGGTCATCTCTGATGTTTCAAGAGAAAAATATAAAACTGGAAAAGAGATTAACATTGTGTACACATTCTCCAAGCAGTTCATTGATTAAAAAAAATAAATAAATAAAATGCAACCATATGGATTAAAATGATAGTTTTTATTGTATGTAATTTGAGGTCACTATGAAGAATTTTTATACATACTGCTAAGTTGTTCTATTATTGCAACTAACTCAGGGTGTCCTCCTAGTGATCCGATGTGTCCATAGGCTTCATTTTCTAATTCTTTTAATGTTTGCCTTGTATATTCAAAAGAGCCCACCTTCTCAAGGTAGTGAACGCAATATTTCTTGATGTCTATATTTTCTGTTCTCTGTGCAATTTATTTGAACTGGGTCTTCAGGCCTTGACCAAATGCATGTATGTAGGAAAAAAAACTTCCCTTCTGTCAAATTTCACAAAAGCTTTTTTTTTTGTTACCTTTGGGTGAAATTTTGCATAGTCTCTCTGTTTGAAAGAAAAGCCCAAAGGGAGTATTTAAAAAAAGGGCTTTAAATTTTGGGTCTATGAAAAAAACAACTGCATTAACCCTATAGCAATCAAAGAGACCCCCTGTTTTCTAAAATCCCTAGCTTTTATTTGCTTCTGTGGGAATGTGTATGTTCTCCGTAATTTTTAAACCCTTGACCACGAGGGGTTTAAAAGTAATTGTGAGTAAAACATGGCCCCAGTTTGTGGATGGTTAAAGATTTAAAAAATTTTTAAAAGCCCAGAAAAAAAACTTTTATTTGCGAATTTATAACAGATGGAATGCCATAGATCTAGTGAAACGGGAAAACCCCCCGGCGAAGTTAAGTTGCCCTCAATGTCAAAAAATTATTTTACTGCATTGTGCAACATCTCTGAATTCAATGTCACCGGGTTTGTGTAAAAAAAAAAAAAAAAAACCTTTTTTAGCAAAAAAAACAAGTTTCAAATTAATAAAAAATGTTGATCCAAGTTTCAATTACGGGAAAAATTTGAAAGGTCTTGGACCAGCATGCTGTATAGTAAAAGGGAAAAAGGTTATCGTCCAAAAACTTCAAAGGCTTTACAACAATGAAGACAATTCTTTATTTTGTACTCTGAACCCTTTAGTTTTTTCCCGCTTAGTTTGACTTTTTCTTCTTATAAAGAATTAAAGACCTTTGTGCGGAATGACGGTACATAAGAGGTGAAGTAGGTGTTTAAACTTATATTGATTTATCATTCGAAAAACCCCTGAAAGGTTGAAGAGGGTTTTTAAACGTTATTGTTTAGACTGGGGAATAAATTATACTTTTTTTTTTTTTTTTTTTTTTTTTTTAAAGGGAAGGTGATGTGCCAAATTTCTTTTTTTTAATAGTAAAGTATTTTTAGTTGTAATCTAAAGCTTTTTAAGCTTGTACCGCTTCAATTTATTTAGTTTTTTTAAAATATGTGCCCCTTAATGCTTTCCGGATCTGCAACTGTTTAAAAAGTCAACTACCCATCTGGGGCCCTTTTTAGGGCCAAATTGCATTGTTAAAAAGGATGTTTTTTTTTTTGTTCCTTAGTAGTGCCATTTAAAAAAAAAAATGAATTTAAAAACCTACCAACCCTTTTTTTGGACCACGTTCCCTTTAAAAATTGGGTATCCATTCCCCCCTGACCCACAAGACCCTTTTTGGGTTAAATTTTTTCCCCCTTTACTTCACGGAGTCTGGCAAGGTGGAACGCCAAATATTTCTCTTGGCTGGGGAGTAAATATAATTAAAAAAATGTTTTGCCCCGTATCTGTATTTTTACAGGCTAACCCTTTCCTTCTGCCCAAATTTTTTTTTCTGACGGTGGTTTAAAATTTTACGTAAATTACTGGACAGGCAGGAAAACGAAATCAGTGCATAAGGCAAAGAGGAGGTTTAGTTTTCCCCGACATTAAAAACCTATTACTTGGGTCAGTGGCGCACGAGTGTTTTTTTCCACCTCATCGATCCCGAAACTGTGGGTACGGCTAGAGGAGGGTATATATAAAGCCCCACTGGCCAATTTGCCTTGGTTGCCTCGATCCGATTTCCTGTTGCGAGCGCTCCCCTGGGTGGCGAGCCACACTTTTCAGGCTTGGAGGATATATGGGACCACTAGAGGTATCCTCCCCTGTGGAGGCCCACTAACCCCCATAACGGGAATCTTCACTGGGACGCGTTGGCCCTCCATTTCCCACCACTGATGACAGATTTGGGAGACCACTAAAATTTTCTCCGACGCTCTCACCGCAAAAGGGGTTTGGGAGACCCATTACGGAGATGAGGGGTTATTCCTCTCCTCCCTGTCCCTTGGTTTTGCCATTTACAGCTTTTTGCATTACTACACTACAAATAAAATCGCACTGCGCCTTCAGACCCCTCCCCCTCTGGAAACCTTTTTTTCCAGCAAAATATCCGGAAGTCATCTAAATCGCCAAATTTATAAATTGATCATTGCCTCCATGTCCGGAGTCTGGGCCCGCTTATCGAAATAGCTGGGAGGCGGAACTCGGAAGACCTATCTCTGAGGAGGATTGGCAAAAAGCAAATGTTTTGGCCTACAAATCCATTGTGCCTTGAAAGGCTACAGGAGTTCATTTTAAAATACTCCCCCCGGTGGTATTAGGGTACCCACGTCTCCACAAGATCACCCCCCGGGTTTCCCCAATATTTGTTGGAGATGTGGAGCGGATGCGGGATCCATGCCCCACATCTGGTGGTCATGCTCACTTGCTTCAGGTTTTCTGGCTGAAGGTCTGCAGATAATCGAATTAGTGCGGGGATCAAATTGCAAAAAGACCCGCGTGTTCTGTTACAGATTTCCCTTGCCTCTACAGGTCCTCAAGAGTCATTTGCTTATCTTCATGTTTAAGCGCAGCTAAAGTTTGATCCCCAGGTTGTGGAGGTCGACTGGGGTTTGCCCTCTATAAGCATCATGGTTTAAGGAGATTTCCTCTTATAAAAACAGATGGAGGAGATCCAAGCAGATCAAAATCAGCTGACGGGACAGATAAAAGGCTACATGGGCTGAATGGGCGACCTTCTGTGGTTCAGCGGAATATGCTGGGCTTATTGAAACTCAAGGGTAGGCCACACGAAACCAGGGTTCCTGGCCGTCTGCATGGCCTATTAGATAGTTTCCGAGACAAGCGTCACTGGACGTCAGCCTCCACTCCCCCTCTCAGGGTGTACTTACAACTGTGGCCCTCTCTCCGCTCCTAGGTCTCGCTCTAGGTTCCTGTTTGAGGTTACGATGTTAGGACGTTTGTTTGTATAGTATTACTTTCAAATGTTTTTTACAATGGCTTTAGCTAGCTTATGAAAAAAAAGGGTAATTACTACAGCTCTCAGTGGCTTTTTTGCTCTTCAACACTATATAATTGCCCTTTTTTAGCCCAACAGCAAATTGGTTGTTTCCTTTACCTGTGTTTTTATTTTTTTTGTAAGGCTTGCTGTTCTCATAGAACTGAGTTACCGGTATAATGTTTGGACATTGCTTATATTCACGGAATACATGATGTGTGTGACCAGATTTGTACCTTTCGTTATATTATCAATGGCTATATTTCGACTTTCCTTTGTATTTGACATTTGAATATTCAATAAAAGATTGGAATATGAGAAAAAAAACAAAACAAAAAAAAAAACACACAAACTCTACAATTTTTTAACTCAGTTCCAGCACCATGCTGTCCACACTTGTTGCTGGTTTTGGTTTTTCTGCCAGACGGACAAGTCATTGATACAGCGGTCACATGCCACTTCATGCCATCACCACTCGGTAGAGAGCTGTCCAACTGGTGAAATCAGGGAGAGGCATGTGACTGCTGCAGGGAGTGATGTACCCATTGGAAGAAGAAGAAAAAAAAAAAATATATATCAAACACACGCATGAAACAGAACGGACCAGCGGTGATATTTACTTCTTTATGGGCGAGGAAGGCATGGTGCTGGAACGGAGAGGGAAATAATTTTAAATGTTAAATGGGATTTACCATGGTAATAGAAAAATAAGGTGGACAACTCATTTTGTAGTAGGAGAGGAATGAAACATTAAGTCTGCAATTTTATTAGTTTCATTTGTACAGCGATCACCCTCTGGTAGAAGTAACATGTTAGCTGTATGGTTTAATTACATTTTTTTATCCTCTCCTCCCACCTGATCCAAAAATTAATTTATACAATAATCACAAGAAGTTAGGGATATTTTGGCTTTTGGTTGAAATTTCAGGAGGAATATAGAATTTCTTGAAACTGTTTTTAAAGGAACCCATCACTTAAAAAGGGAACCTGTCACATATTATGCCCACCTTTCTGAGGACAGTACAAGCTAGTGTCAGGCCTGCTGTTTCCAGCGCTGTGTCCCTTATTCTGTAAGATGTTGTAGTTTTAGAGCATTTAATGCTAAAATTGTATTCATGAGCAGGTGTTAACCCCGCCTTCCAAAGGCTAGCCCCACCCGCTAACCGTTATTCGCATATGTCTACCTATTCAAAGTAATAGGTTAATCAGTTTCGAGGTGGGCGAGGTATGAAGAAAAAAATGACTTCATGACTTTTCTGGCTGAAAACTGCAGATTCGAGCACTAAATGCTGAAAAACTGCTGCATCTTACAGAATAAGGGACACCGCATTGGAAAGAGCATGTCTGTCACTAGCTTGTTCTGTCCTCAGCAAGGGGGGCATAAACTATGTGACAAGTTCTCTTTAACTTAGAATGCACATGTCCAACTGTTCAATATTTCTGTGCATCAAGTACTACCTGCTGATCTCCAACAATGTGCTTAATGGCAAATTTCACAACAGGTATTTGATCCCTGAATCGCCTAATAAATTTAGGAGATAAATTTGAATTGGTATTAAACAGTCCTCCTCATCATGCTGTTCACATTTTGACATCATGATACAAAGACAACACCTTACAATTGATCAATAGTACCTCGCCATTGCAAGGCTTCAAGCAGGATGCTGTCAGGTGGAAGTGGCCACTGAGCTTAGTGTCATCAGCAGGTTGCAACAAAAATAGAGACTGGAAGATTCACAGACAGGCAAAGAAGTGGTGGTCCTTTGGCTACACACAATGACGACTGCTTCATTGTAAATAATGTCCTGTAGACCCGGATGATGAATGTCACACAACTCCAGGGACATTTAAAGGAGGCAACGAAGTGTCACATCAGACCATTTGTAACGGCTTACATCAGATAGGTCTGTGTGCTAGACGACCTGACCACACAACCAGGCACCATCGTCTTGCATGGGCCAGGGAGCATCTACGCTGGACAAGGGACCAGTGGTCCTCAGTGCTGTTCAGTGGTGAAAGTCAAATCTGCCAATGATGCTAGAGGGTCAAGGAGAACGCTATGCATCAGCTAGGTCAGGTACCCTTGCCGGTTGTGCGGCACACAGACCATGCTGATGTAAACGGTTACTAATCATCTGACTTAACACTTGTGCCCCTCCCCTCTCTTAAACGTACTTGGAGTCGTGTTGCATTTATTCATTCAGTTCTGCAGTACATTTACAATGAAGCAGTCATCAGTGTGTGATGTAGCCAAAGGATGTACAATGCTTTGTTTTTTTGTGACTCTTCTTGTATCTGTTGCAACCTGATGACACTGACAATCTAAGCTCAGTGGCCATTACTGCTTTGACCATTCGGCTTGAAGTTTGCAATTGCCAAGTACTGTTGATCAATTGTAAGGTGGTGTTTTGGTCTCATGTCAAAATGTGAGCAGCATAAAGAATGTTTAAATCCCAATTCAAAGTGATATCTTAAATTTATTGGACGATCAAACACCGGTTGTGAATTTTGCCATTAAGCTCATTGTTCGAGATCAGCAAGTTGTGCAAGAAATACTGAAACATGGAACAGTTGGACATGTGCATTCTAAAGTTAAGAAATGGTCTCATTTAAAAAAAAAGAAAAAAAAACGGTCAGGAAATTACCGTACATGTTTATTCTGAGATTTCAACCAAAAGCAAATTTTTGGTGCTTAGTGTATGTACCCTAAAGCTTTTGAGATTAAAAAATACATCCCAGGCAAAAAGTATAAACAGTCTTGTTTTGAGAAGTTTTCCCCATTTTACACATTCATGGCATCTCTGGGACCCACACCTATCCTGAGAACAGGCATAATTAATCGATATGCCATAAATTAGTAAATTTCTAAAATAAAAGTTTGAGATGGGAAAACCCCTTAAAAGAAGCGCTGTAGGAAAAAATTCTTCTCATTGGCAACTTAGGTCTTAAACATAATAGCAACTATTTTACCAAAAGCTTTATTCAGGAAGTATGAACTCTTTTCTGGTGCTACAGTTGAGTCAGATCTGCACTTAGTGACTTCTGGCGCACACAGATGCTGTGTTGGAAAAGCTCTCTTTATACCCGTACAAGGCTTTACAGCTTTAAGGCCTCGTTCACACGCATTGAAAACTGCATCCAAAAACGTAGCTGCAGATGCATTTTTGGATACGTCTTGCATGCGTTTTCTTTCAAATCAACCTATTAAAACTCTTATTTAATTTAACCTATCCATGACCAAATACACCCTTTTGACCTTGTGTCAATCAAACTACGAACCTTTATCTAATATGATTTAAAAAAACCAACCGCCACAATTTTTTTTTTTTTTTAATCTATAACTTCCCAAACCTATTAAACCATTTAAAAAAAAATAAACATGAAAGTAAGACATTTTAATAGGTTAATTTCTTGGGGTGCATATTGCATCAGAAAAATTAAGCCCTCCCATTTAATTGATCCAAAATCTAACCCATTTTAATACAATGTGTGTTTCGGATGCGAAAAGTGCATCCAAAACGTACCCAAAAGTATGTTGCACTTTTGGAGCCTGAAAAATGGATCCAAAAGCGCTCTCCATTATTTCTTATGGGGATTTCACTTGCGTAAAACGCAAGTAGAATTGAAAAGAATTCTTAAAACAGATCAGAAAAACGCATCGAAAAGATGCTAGTAAACACGCATTGGCAATCACTCGCCTGAACGGCGATGCGTTTTTTACATTGAAACCAATGTAAATCAAACTGCACATTGTTACATACATTTTTTGGATCCATTTTACGTCCGAAAAGCGGATCCAAAAACCGATCTGAAAAACGTTGTGTGAACATACCCTAAGGCTTACCTAAAGATACCAATACAAGAAAGCGAGCCATCATCAGAACAACTTGCCTCAAGCTGATAAGGATGAATGGAGATAATGCCCCAGTCACATAACTAGATTCTGTCAGTGATATCTTTTCCAATACTCTGATAAAGTAATCTCAACAGATACTGTGACATGGACATAGAAATCTATAGGGCAAGCTTAATCCGAACTATGTTTGGTCTATTTTCTGAATGCATACACTACATGGTCAACAAGGCTTGTGTCCTGCACATACAATGTATGCGTTGAGGAAAGTAGAGAAAATGTAGTCTAATGTTGACTTCTTTTTTGCTTTAGAGTCCTATGGATTCTGTAATACATCTGTCAGGATAACTTTTTCAAGTATCCCAACAGAAACCAAAAAAGTGTGATGGTAATGGGGCTTTAGAAAGAAGGAAATAATAGGCTGCCATGATTAAAGTCTTTTCCTATTTTGCAAACCATAGCAAGTTTTTCGGTTCATTACTGGAGACATGCTTAGAGACTAATACTGTAGATGTGAAAACACATTTCACAAAATGAAAATCCATACCTGTGTTTTATCTTCTGGGACATTTAACCAGTGGTTGAAAGCCTGAGACAACTTGGTTCTGATCTGCTTACCTGAGAAAATAAAACCATGTTTTAATCTTATGAAAAATGTATTTCTTCAAGCTCCTTTTAGAGAAACACAACTTCAATGTAACCCCCCTAACGACTGCCTACTGCGTTTTATATCAGGTGGTGCAGGTTCCCGGTCGACAGACTTCTCTTTGCGTCGCTCCAGTTACAGTCAAGGACTTTATTGTACCCTTCAGTGTGCCTCCTACTAGTGCTCAGCCCTGCCACGTACAACCCTGACATGACCTCTGTCAGCCCAGTATACCTAACAGAAGTTTCCTTTTCAATGGCTACCATGATGAAGTAGATAGACCTATTGGACTAGGTGTGCCATATTTTAGCAAATAGATTTGGTTTCTTCATTGGACACAAAACCGTATCTAGTTACAAAGTAGGGAAAAAAAAAAAAAAACGTAGAACAAATAGGACTACATTTGCCCCACAGAAGTTAATGGACTTGTCATGGTATCCATTGGGGTACCAGAAAAAATTGTCCCAATGCTATGGGGCCTAGCACAGTAACAGTTCGTCTCTCCTTATACATTTATTACATGAACATATATCTATAATGCATACTCATACACAATTTTTCAGTACTTTAAAAACTCCCCCTACCACTCAACTGTGCTTAAAAAAAAAAAACACACACACAAGCTAACCAGTATTTATGCCTCCCGTCGCAACGGTTTCAGTACCACTGAAGCTCCGATGTTCCCCATCAGAACCTCACATGTGGCACTTAGTTCATGGCTCTTATGACTACACTAGAATACACATGAATACTGAAGCTAGTAACTGGTTCATGGTCACATCAGCCAAGAACAGGATGCCATCTGTGGAGAATCATTGGCTGATACCAGAGCCCTGGCGTCGCTGGAACCATGGTGATGGGACAGATGAATACAAAACAATACTTAGAGTGCAGTTTGGAGGATGGGGATAGTGAGAAGTATTTTAAAATCCAATTTTTTTTTTTTTTTTTATAAAAAAAAAAAAAAAAAATTCCTGGTACTAACCTCTGACAGACCTTGTTTTTCCCCTGGAGTGTCGTCACAATTATCGCTCACTTAGAAGTGAGCAATAAATTTCACAAAGGTCACTGACTATATAAACTGGCTCACTTATTTGTGTGATAAAATGGAGTTCCGGAACCCAGCAGGGATTGCAAAAGAAAGTCCTTGAAAAATTGTACTGACCTTCCACAGCATTCCCATGGCGTTGCATCTGTGCCTTAATTACGGATGCTCTGCACAGGCTGCCTCCAATCACAGGGCTGCACCATTCACATGTGACATCATCAATGCATCGCCATGGCAATGCTGCAGGGGGCGAGATGCTTCTCTAATGGTTTCATCCGTCAATCTGTCCCATAGGCCAAGCATAGTGCACAAATACTCCTCCGACAAGAGTGCCTATGTTAGGTCACAGATAGATGGGCCAAAAGTCACTCCCTAGCAGGAGACTAGGGCAGTGCCCTAACAGCAGGTGGTGTAAGAGGCACACAATGAACCTAAAAGTCATTAAGAACTACCAGTCCTTTGTGCCTGGCTACAATAACCTGCACACAATGGACAGGAAGCCGAGAAGAACTATAAGGCCGTGTTCACACGGATTTGTGAGCCGTATTGCGCTCACAAATCCGGCGTGAATAAGGGGCGGGACCGGGGCGGGGCTGGAGCGCGGCGGGGACGCCGCTCCCCGGCCCCATAGACTGTCATTATCTACGGCGCGTACGCGCCGTAAATAATGTGCATGTCACTTTCTCCCCCTGCGGTGGATTCGCCGAGCGGGGAGGAGCGACGGAATCCACTGTTTCTCTATGAGAGCAGTGGATTTACCGTAATGACTCCGACGGATTGGCGCCGTACTGCAGCGCAAATCCGGCGCACAGTACGGCGCCAATCCGCGGCAAAATAAGCCGTGTGAACGAGGCCTTAAGGCCAGCATACCCCATACATCTGTCCCCTAGTTACCTACGAAGATTTAAGTCGAAACGTTGTAAGTCGGGGACTACCTGTAGTCTAGTCCACATGACATGTTTTTTTCAGAACTTGGTTTTTGAGAAAAAAAAAACACCACACTACACACACTTGGAGCATGATCCATCTTCCACGTCAAAAAACTAATCCAAAACATCTTTATGTCAGATCCATGTCCAGAACCCCAGAGAGGTGAATAGGGCATGGAATCCAACCTGAATCCACATGAAATATTAGTTGTATGGATGTACTCACAAACGGATTAAAAATTTAATTCATTATAAGTCCCCTCAACCCCAAGGGAAAAAGAAAAATCACACCAACACCTACACACACACTTAAACTGTACCTCCTTATAAAAACAGAAGCAAACAAGGGGACTTATATGGCCCAATGCAATCCTATGGGTGCTGCATTAATGCTCTGTAAGATCATGTGTGGAACTGTAATCCAGACATTTGTGAGCCCTAGGTTTTTACCCCTAAAAGCCTTTATCACAACATCACATCCTGCAGGCAAGCACAGACCTCACCTGAAAACCATAAATGCTCATGTTATTCATCCCCTTACCATTGGAGCCATTTTGTGACCTTCCCGACAGTGGTGTAGTTACAGGGGTCCTATTTGCGACCAGGCCCTTGAACCAGGTGGGCCCACATGCCCCCCCTCGCCACACAGCTGCTGTGCTAGAGGGAGCCCTATAATTTTACATACAAGAGATTATACCTACCTACTTATGGGACCCCATGCATAGACACCTTTTAGGTAGGTTAGACCCTAAAAATTAGTCAGATAAATGGGCAGACTTCTTGGGAAGAGTCTGCCCACTTATATGAGAAATTTTTAAAGGAGTTTTATCATTTGTAATCTTTCGTGCTCTTCAGCTAATTCTCTGAAATTGAATTTGAAATCCAGGGGCGAGTCTCTTCTCTCAGCAGGCGTGTCTCTCCTCACTGAAGACCTGTGACATTCTGAGTTAGGCAGTAGAAGCAGAAGCATGTCTGGTCAGAACAGATCTGCAGCCTCCTGCATGCTTCTTATGTCTGCAGAGCTTCAGGCTGACTCCACAAGCTCCTTGCTGGGCTATAAGCAGTTATACACACAGCCTGAACTGATGAGACATGTGAGGAGTGTACACTGCCCCCCCCTTTCCCCTCTGTTACCAGGCTGCAGTCTGTGTTACTGTTTTATATGGAGGGTTACACTCTGCCCTCCCCTCCTCCTCTGCCCCTGGAGACTCTATAATGGTGTGTTATATGAGGGGATCTGTGACTTAGGCATTAATTGCCCAGATCATTCACCCTAGAGCTGGGAGATGTGTATACAGCCAGCAGACTTTGGTTTCACTATTTTAACAGCTCAGAGGGGAGAAAACTCAGTGTGCAGACAGCCAACCACAGCGCAGGGGGCGTGGACGAGGCATTTCCTGTCTGGGGGCGTATCCCAACAGGCTGAATGAAATGTCAGCCAGCCAATCAGTGCAGGGGGCGTGTCCAGGGGGTGCAGGAACCGTCCAGGGGGCGTGTCCGACCAGCAACAGCAGAAATAGAACACAGATTTACAGAAAAGATCATATCTGCTAAACCAAGTGACAGAGGTAATGCAAACTAATTACAAAAGTGCTTATTTTTACTGTCCCCATAATCTGAGTCATGAACTTTGTAGCGTTAATACTTTTAGGTAGATTAGATCTTAAAAGGGTGTTTACCCATCTGCCTGCCTAATTTGGCGAGGGGGCTGCCAACTTTATGTGGTGTGTTTCTAACTACTAGTACTTATAACAGACCACTAAGAACCCGGGAAAAAACGTATCTGAGGAAAGAAGTGTGTCTTAAATTAATCACATTACTATTTTGCCATAGGCAAACAAACTCTTCTCTCAGTGATTATACTTAACCTTTATTTTTTTTTAGGTTAGGCCAACTATTTTATTTTTTGGGCACCATGCTCCTCTCTAGACAGTACGCTGCAGAGGATCTGCCCTTTCATATTACTTTTGACCGGCTTCTTGTCCATATTAGGAATTTTTGAAGCCCCGAGTTTTTTTTTTTACTGAGATAGGAAAATCACTTTTGGATCAACACTTCAGCAAAATAGGCTGAACATCTTATCTTTTTTCAGCCTTACAAACTATGTCACTTTATGTAGGGATCCTGGTCACCTCTTGTTTGAAGCTACTATATTTATTTGAGGCAGAAATTAATAGCAAGAAACTGATAGCAAGAAAGCGACTATTACGGGCGACTGGAGTAGGTGATCTCAGGGACAGAATTTCTATATTATATTAATTTTTTTCCCCCTAATTTGCAGCTGAATAAAGTTTATTATATACAATAAATACTTATATAATTATAGAGTGGAGCATAAAGGTGGACATTTTAATGTAATTTTGATAGGTTATGTTTTAATGTATAAAAAAAAAAAATAATAAAAGGTTCATTATTTCTATAAATCACTGATGAGTTAAGAGTTTAAGTTTGCCTAACTACTAGTGGAACAAATGAGGGCCCTATGGTTGGTTGGAGGAATGTTCACTGTTTGGAGTCTAACATGTTTGTCTGGTAAATTCTGCAGGGACGAGTTGTGGCTGGGGGAAGACGTCATGCCGGTCTGGAGCGGATTGACAGAGAAACTCATCAGAAAAGATGTCACCTGTGAGTCCCTAAATGTAACTGCACTGTAATCACCTTTGTTGTCAGAGCACCTGTGTACACTGGTATCGACCACTATATGGTCCCTGTATGGCAGTAATAGCGGTCTTTGTGTTATGGTTTTTATTCAGTAACAGTACAATGGTTTTATTCAGAACTTTAATGGTGGGAATATGTAGTCATGATGCTGCGGTATTATTAGGTGCTTGTATATTATGGTTATCAATTTTATTGGTCAGTAAGAGTATGATGGTATTAGTCACTATATGGTAGTGATATGTGGGGTATTATTTGGTTCTTTTATATGGTTGCTATTAGTAATATTAGTCTTTCTATACTGGTTTGGTGGGTAGCATTATGGTGGTATTAGGCACTATATAGTACTGACCTGCAGAATACAGATATGTCAATTAAACGGCAACAAAAACTAAAACTGAGGAAGGCCAGAGGAACAGGCACTTTTTAAAATTAAATAGAATTTTTTCGCAGCACGCTACACTGGAGACATCCATCACGTAAAGTAGTGGTCAAAAGCAGTTTTCTGTTGGTAGGGGGGCCCCCCAAGCTGAAGTTCGGCAAATGGGCCCACAAGTCTTTAGCTACGCCCCTGCTTCCTGACAATGCCCCATTTTTTAAATCTGACGTCCCATGATACTTTTACCTATTAATGCAATTTAGAGATTGTGCTTTATTTCAGTAATAAATTTTGGCCCATGCAATTATTGTTGTTTTGCGAAAAATATCAGTGTCTGAACATTGTGAATCTTTCTAAATTTTCAAGTTCAAAAAAGTTTGGGTGGCTTCGAAGTTCAAAAGTGTGTAAAACACAGATAAACCACACGAAAAGTTTGGGTGGCTTCGAAATTATTATTTTTTTCTCATTACTTTGAGGGGCCATTATATTAGATATCCCCATAAATGACTCCATCTAAGAAACTACAACCTGTAAAGTATTCAAAACAGCATTTAGGAAGTTTGTTAACCCTGTAGGTGTTTCACAGGAATTAAAGCAAAGTAGGAGGCCTTTTTTTCCAATTTCTAGCAATTATTTACTGGAACACATTTTCCGGCATTTCCCAAAACTAGAAAGCTACTGGAATCAAGTCATCTAATTATAGCAAATCTCAGATTCTAATAGAAAAAACACCTTTAGTATGAGTATTAAAGGTAAGTAGAACATAAACACACTAGAAGCTGAAAAATTATCTATATCTAGGCTACTATACATGGCTTGAAACCTATTCCATTAAAGTGGTTGGATGAATATCTGACTAAACAGGAATTGATTAATAAGGTGAATTGGTTGATAATAAAATTTGGGCTAAGACGTGGCGTTGTTAACTCAGAATTTATGATTAGGCAGATCCTGCATTTAGGCAATTAATAGGCTAGAGATATACTGTAGATATCTCGCTCATTAAATAGGGACAGTGTATGGGAGCTTCTTATATATAAGGTAGGGTTAATATTTTTAGCAATCATTAATAAAGAGTATTTTTTATTATAGGTATAATGGGTTAAGTTTGCTTTTGGCAATTTGTGGTGTGTAGCTTTCAATACATACTAATAATTGTATGGTATAAAAAGGTTAATTTAGCGTCACAATTTTTTTTTTTTAGCGTTCGGCTGTGACCCGAAAAAAAAAAAATATTCTCCTCAATTACATGCAGTTTCAGCTGAAAAGCTGTATTTTCTATATGAGTTCTGGAAAAAGCACTCAAATGTGTTACACAATTTTTTCCAAATTTGGCAATACCCTGTATGTGGGTATAAACTGCAGTTCGTACAAGGAAGAGCGCTACGTGGCTTCCGGAACGCTTATTTTTTGGTGGGTGCCAAGTCACATTTGCAAATTCCACAAAGTACAGATGGATGAAACCTTACAGAAGTCACTCCAATTTGGAATCAACAGTCCTCAGGAAATGCATCTAGGGGTGTACTGTGCATTTTGGGCCCACACACTTTTTTAGCATTGGGATGTGACAATGGTAAAGGAAAAAACTTTTTGGAAATGTATTTTTTTGTTTTACAGCGATCACTGCACAGTAGAACTTACAGCGATCACTGCACAGTAGAACAAAGAGTTGCTTTTAATTTTTTTTTGGGCTGGTAAGGAGAGAGGTGTTGAAGGACATGACTTTTTCACCTCCTTTAAATCTTTTTACAGCACTCACTAAGTGCAGTATATATGGCATGTTAGTTTTACTCTGTTGGGCAATATGATTACAGTGATACCCAATTTATTATTTGTATGTTGTAACACTTTAACCCCTTACGTAATGGGATATAAATCCAACAGGTGCGTTAATTGTTTTTTGTAGCGTTTTGGTACATTTAAAAAAAAAAAAAACCATTTTCACCGCCTAACAATCTGCAATTTTAGCTGAAAAGGTTTCATTTTTAAAAGGAATTCTGGGGGACAAAAAAAAGCACACCAAAATTTGTTTTGCAATTTAAGTTCGGCAATACCCTATATGTGGGGATAAACTGCTGTTTGGGTGCATGGCAGGGCATACAAGGAAGGGAGCGCCATTTTGCTTTTGGATGGCAGATGTTGATGGGTGAAAGGTCGAATTTGTAATTATATAAATGTTATATAGTTTTATTAGACAACAGAAAGGAGTTTATAAAAAAAAAATTGCGGTTTTTATGTCATCATAGTCCGATAGCCATAACTTATATTTCATATACAGAGCCGTATCAGGGATTTTTTCATGGGGTGACTGGACATTTTCATTGGATCACTGGCGTTTATAGGACCGATTGCTCCCCCCCCCCCCCCTTTTTTGAGTGCTGTGGGATGAATGAAAAATTCTTTTTTTTTTTTATGGTGTTCACCCCGCGGTTTAAAAAACACGACAGACTTATAGAGAAGGTCATTATGCATGCGGCAATACCAAATGCGTGCTGTATTTTCTGTCTTTTGGGGCTATTTGAGCTTCTAAAGGGGAAAAGGGTGGTGTACGTGCTTATATTTTATGTCAGTTAAGACAGCAGCAGCTGCAATTACGCCGTGGCTGCTCCAGAGGGGACAGAGGGAGCCCACTGTGGATGCCAAATAGTTAAATCGCCCACTGCTGGACTGAGTTCTGGCTGCAAGCGATGCAGCATCAGGCCAGCTATAATATACCAATGGTCACATGCTGCGATCATGCAAGCTCCACTTGTGAGCTTGCATGATCCTCATGACATACCCATACATCAAATGTTGGTACAGGTGTTAAAAATAATATTAACAAAAATTGCTTCCTCCCTCTGTCTTTCCCTTAGCTGCTCCGGTCATCACAAAGTGCATGAAGCCAACTGTAATATTCAGCTGGTTCCATCCTCGTACGACCTCCTGAATGTACCCATATGTCCATTTGCGGAAACAACTTTCCACAATGGACGTATGGATACGGCCAATGTTGGATAGGGGTTAAAGAATAAAGTTTTGGGTTTTTTTGTAATTGGTAACCTGCAGTGTATATGCCGACTGTTTAACCTCTTAGATGCTCTATTCGCCATTGACTGACCTGTTAGACAGGTAGTCTAGGTTCTCCCTAGAACCCCATTAGTCCACTGCATCATGGTCATTAGGTGCTGACTGGTTGTAAAGGCAGCTGGATTCTGATGAAGGCACATGGTCATCGTGATCTGTATATCTGTTAAACCAAGAGGCAGGACCTTAAAGGACACGTTATACTGACAGGCATAATACACTGTAAAAAAGAAATACATATTTGTGTCACCACATCCCTTACATTCTGTTTCTCCCATCCAGAATCTTAAACAAAGCGAGTGCCAAGATTATCCTGCGGTCTTACGGGGTTTAAAAAAAAAAAAAAAAAAATCATAGGGTTTTTGAGATTTATATACATAACACTGGATATGCAAGCAGCAAGAACAAATAACTAGACAAACCGTAAAGTACCTGGCAGCTGAAGCACGTATTTATAAGGCTCTAGTAAGATTCTTTCTGAGGAGCTGGCCATCTTGTTGCTTTTTCCTGAGAAGTGTGAAACCAATGGATATCTACAGTATAGGAAACTCTCCTAAAATGAGAAAGAGGCACATTGTAACATGACAGCATATACAAAATTCAGAATTACTCTGACATATTGTTTTATACCTCCAAGTCAAAAAATGTGATATCCATCTTCGGATATAACACTCTATAGCTAGCAACAATAGAAAATATTAGATCGCAAGCTTTAGAGCCTATTCATTAGACATGATATATTAAGACTTCTATTACATTCTTCCAAACGGTGAGCAACCCATTAGATAGGTCACAGAAATTAAAGCCAAGTGGAGGTGAAATGTTGAAATTCGCTTTTTTTTTGAAGATTTTCAATTTTTACTCATTCACTGAAATACAGGCGATAACAGGGAAATGAAACTCAACATTGCTTCCCCCAATTCTGACGTTTTTAGAGCTATCCAATACGTGACCCTAGTGGGCTATGTGGTTCAACCGCAAGCCCCAGAGTAAGAGGAGCACTTACTGGACTTTGGGGTCTCATTTTCATTAGGCGCCATTAAAGGTTTGCGGACACCCTAAAGTGCGAAAACTTAACAACCCTAAGACGACCTCATACTGGTAACTTTACCCCTTAAGGAATATATCTTCCAGGTTTGTGAGTGTTTGGGCACCTGGCAGGGCGTACAATGGAGGGAGCGCCATTTGGTTTGGAAGGCAGATTTTGGTGGGTGTCATATCAGATTGCAAAGCCGCAGAACAGGTGAAACCTTCCAGAAGTCACCCCATTTTGGATTCAACACCCCTCATGGATCTCATATTGGGGTGTATTGTGCATTTTGGATGCACAGGTGTTCCATAGTTTTTTTTTACATTGGGCCATTAAAATGGAGGTGGTAGGAGGGTAAAGGTTCCACCGTTGTTTTAGGAGCTTAATTGTTTAGTGGTTGCCGTGAGTTAAAAAGGACCTGATAACTTTACTATGTGGGTTGGTACAAATTCAATTTTAAATAATTTATGTTTTATTGTTTTTACACAATAGAAATGCATTTATAAAAAAATAGCATTTTTAGGTCGTCATAGCTTGTCTTTTACGTGATGAGTTGCCATTTTCATTGGTACCATTATAGGGTTCATACAACTCTGATCGCTTTTTAATCAAGGTTTTGGGGAGGCAGGATTAACCCCTTAAGCCGAACACCTGAAATGTAGTTATTGACCAGAATTTTTTTTTCCTTTTTGCCTCCTTGCGTTTCAACAGTTGTAACTTTTTTATTGTTTCAATGACGCAGTTGTATGAGGCCTCGTTTTATTTGAGACTAGTTCTACTTTATGGGGGAATAGTTTAAGTTCACTTAAAAAAAACAAACATTTTCTGCAATTATTTATAATTTAAAAATTTTTTTTTTTACTTTTAAAAAAAATGGTTTTACACCATTCACATTTCACACTTAACTTGTTAGATTAATTCTACAGGATATTACGGTCGTGTGGATACCTAATATGTGTAGGTTTTTTTTGTGTGTGTTTTATGTATGCACAATTATTTTTTATTAAATATAGATTTTATTTTATTCTTTTTTTTTTTTTTTTTAAAATTTTTATGTGTTTTTTTTTTATTTTTTTTTTTAAATCCCCTGAAGGGAGAACCGTTTTTCATTTTCTTTTTTTTTTTTTTTTACACTTACTAATGTATTAGCATATTCATATATGCTAATACATTATAATCTATGTCAGTCTGACACAGGCAGTGATTAGGACAGCACACAGTGCGTCCTAATCACTGGCTTCTTACACAGACCGCTCTGGGGCCACGCTAGGTCCCCAGAGCTATCTGTGCAGCCGGTCCCTGAGCTCTGTCGGGTCACCGGGTGTTACGATCACCTGACAGAGCAGGGGAAACCCTTTGACTGCGCTGCGGTAACACACCGCCGCAATCAAAGGGTTAAAGCACCGGGTTGTGGAGGTTTCCTCTGCTCCCTGGTGCTTGCAGGGGATGCTCTGGGATCAGGGCTGTGTAATAAAGCCCCGATCTCAGCACAGCTGCGGCGCCCAGGCGCCGCGAACTCCGGTGTCTGCAGCGACGTCTAAAGACCTCGCTGCATACGAACGACCCTCACCAGCCGACGTCTAAAGTCGGTGGGCGGTCGTTAAGAAGTTAATAACGCAATCCCGGTAGTGTTTCTTTTTTAAAAAAAAAAAAAATTTAAAACAGTCACCATGCAGTATAAATGACATGCTTGCTTTACTCAGCAGATCGATACGGTTACACGGATACCCAATTTGCATATTTTTTTGTTTTTACTGCTTTGGCACAATAAAAGTACTTTTATTTAAAAATAAATAAATAAAAAACAACACTTTTTGAATCGCCATAGCCTGAGCCATAACTTATTTTTTCAGTGTACATAACTGTGATTATTTTTATGTGCTTGTTTTTTTGCAGGATGAGTTGATGTTTTTATTGGTAGTACATTGCGGCATACAGGAACTCCCTCAGTCTTTCCCTTAGCTGCTGCGATCGATCGCGGCAGCTCAGGGGTTAATCACCCAAGACTGGAGTAAACTCCGGCAGTAGGCAATGCAGCATGGGGCCAGCATGTCTGCATCCTTGTTTTGGAACCAAAACAAACCCAAACACGCATCTAAGGCTATGTTTACACTGCAGTGGACAAAAAAACGACCTGAAAACGAATGACTAAAAACGTTCATGAAACTGAGTTTTCTGTCCACTGCCTGTCAAAAGCAGCTGAAAAAACACGTCAGTTTTTTGGAGCGTTCTTTGTTTTTTGGAGCGTTTTTTGAAGCATCTTTGCTCTGCTTTTTAATGTATACACAAATTAAGCCATTGGATGTAAACTACACCCTACAGGTGGAGTTAATATGTTAAGTAGTCACGTCCTTTAGATCACTGTAGCCATTGTGAGCACATTGTCCTTTGTGTGCTACTGCTTTATTAAATTTTGCACCAGATTCTTGCACCAAAATCCACAAAAACCCACATTATCTTTGCATACAGCAAGATAACTGTATTAGCATCAAAATCTGTAAAGAAAAGGATTTTAGCGCCAAATTCCCCAAAAAAGCATTATATCGCCAAATTCCGTTAAAAAAAAAAATATTTTTAGTGTCCGAAGCGTGATCAGTTTATTAGCGCCAAAATTTTTAAAGATATTGATCTTAGCCCCCAAATCAGTCAAAAAACGGATTCTGGCGCCGAAATCTGTAAAAAAAATTTATTTGCGTCAAAAGCTAGATCACTTTATTAGCACCAAAATCTTTAAAGATACGGATTTTAGCCACAAAAGCCATAAAAAAAACAAACAGATTGCGCTAAAATCCGTAAAAACCGTATTTTTGGTGTCAGAAGCGAGAACGTTATTAGCGGCAAAATCTGTAAAACATTATTTTAGTGCCAAAATCCGTAAAAAAGTATTCTGGCGCCAAAATCCGTAAAAAAGTATTCTGGCGCCAAAATCCGTAAAAAAGTATTCTGGCGGCAAAATCCGTAAAAAAGTATTCTGGCGCCAAAATCCGTAAAAAACTTATTTTCAGCATCAGTAGCAAGATAACTTTATTAGCGCCAAAATATATTTAGAAAAAGGATTTTAGCATCAAAATCTGTAAAAAAAAAAAAAAAAAAAAAAAAAAAAACAGATTTATGATGCCAAAATCTGTAAAAAACGTATTTTTAGTTAAAAAATTATGAATCGCGCAAAAATAGTTAGCGACCAAAGCACGATCATTTTATTACAAAAGGTACAAAAAAGGACTCAGACACTTGTATGCAAATTTGATAAGATATAACCTTTATTAACACCCACTATAGGTGGGACTTGGGTCTCCTGGGAGGGTTTTCATTGAAAAATCACGGCAAAAAACGCCACGAAAACGCGCCAAAAGACGTCCGGCGCTTTACATAGACTCCTGTAGTAAATTTTCTGCCCTGCCGTTTTTTAGAGCATGTTGCAAAATACGACCAGTAAAAAAAACGAGCAGAAAAAAGCTCAGTGTAGACAGCAGGAGGGTTTTACAATAGAAGTCTATGGGAGATGATTACAGTAGTTTTTCCAGTGTTTTTAGAAAACGAAAAACGCTGAAAAAAAACCGGACGTTTTTCTGTGCAGTGTAGACATAGCCTAACAATGTGCAGTATGATTTACATTGCTTTCAGTGAACTTCGATACGCGTTTTTACATGCGTTCAAACAATTGACATGTCAATTCTTGATCCGTTTTACGCAGTAGACACCCTATTTAAAGCTATAGGGTGTGTTTCTGCTGCACAGAAAACGCATCCAAACACACCACACTTCGTGTACATCTTTGAATACGTTTTACGCAATGCTTTTCAATCTGTTTTTCGGATTGAAAAACTCCATGTGAACATACCCTTACACTCATCTGACAGATTAGAAATGAATGAGTAACACGAGCCACACAGCAGACATGTATGGGTATGTTCACACGATGTATTGTAGCGCGTACAGTACACGCTGCAATACATTGCGTCTTTCGGGAGTTCGCGCTAATATGCACATACTCTTGTGGCGCGGGGGGAAAGGAGGGGGGGGAGGGAAAGGGGGCGGCCCCATTGACATTCATTACTATCAGCGCGTATTTGCTGTGAATAATTGACATGTCACTTATCTCCCAGCGCATTCAATACGATCGTATTGTACGCCCGGGAAGAGGAGGCGTAATCCATAGTTCTGTATGAAAACTATGGATTTCCGTAATTTCGGCGCACATCTCGCCCGTATTAGAGCGCAAAAACATGGTGAAATGCGTGCCAAAATAACGCCGTGTGAACATATCCTTAAGGGAGTGGGTAGCATTAAATAGCTGCCATTTACCCAGAGCCGTTTCCCTGCATTGGGTGTTTTACCTTGAAACGCTGGAGTGTTGTGGAGCAAGGCTAGATCTACACATAAAACATCCGATAGTCGAATGGTTTTTGTCCTATGCAGGACCGCGGTTTTTGTCACATTTTGCGCAAAAAGCGGTCTGTTTCAGCTTTTTTCCCCGCCGGTCGTACATTTAATTGTACGGGAAACCGACGGAAAGACGGCAGTGGTTTTTACAACATGTTCCTAAAGCCACCAGCGGCAGAAAATGATCGGAAAAAAAAAAAAAAAAAAACGACCCGTGTACACTACAAGTCATTTTTTCTCTAAAGTCTATGGGCTGGCTGAATGATCGTATTTTCAGCCGTTTTTAGAATACTAAAACTGCCAAAAATGCGATCGTTTTTCTATACTGTGTGGACATAGACTAAAACATACATGGGTGGAACCAGGTAACTTACAGCCATTTCATGCTGACCATTGTTTGGGCAGCATAAATTAGCTGACCAGTTTCCTTTAACCCCTTAAGGACCAAGTCTAATTTTTAAAATCGGAGTTTTCACTTTATCACAGAATAACTTTTTAATGCTTTTACATATCCATGTGATTCAGAGACTGCTTTTCCGTGACACATTGTGCTTTAAGTAAGCAATAAATTTTGATTCATACAATCCTTGTTTGTGAAAATTATCAAAAAGTTGAGCACATTTGAAACAATGAGTGTAAGGCCTCGTTCACACTGCTTATTCTGCCGCGGATTGGCGCCGTACTGCGCGCCGGATTTGCGCTTCAGTACGGCGCCAATCCGCGGCAGCAATTACGGTAATCCACTGCTCTCATAGAGAACAGTGGAATCCGTCGCTCCTCCCCGCTCGGCGAATCGCCCCGCGGGGGGAGAAGATGTGACATGCACATTATTTACGGTGCGTATGCGCCGTAGATAATGCATTGTCTATGGGGCCGGGAGCGGCGCCCCCCGCCGCGCTCCGGCCCCGCCCCCGTCCCGCCCCTTCACGGCGGATTTGTGCGCTCAATACGGCTCACAAATCCGTCGGGAATAAGCCGTGTGAACACGGCCTAAGACCGATAATCACACCAAACAAAAGTAGTAAATAATTAACATCTACCACAAGTCTGCTTTATGTTGGCATCTTTTTTTTTTTTAAATGTAAAACATCCTTTTAAAGTTTTTAGGAAAACAGGGGTCTTTTAAACAAGAAAAATCAAGAAAGTTTACAACACAGAATTTTTTTTTTTTTCTTTTAAAAAGGACCAGTTCAGATTTTCTCTTTCCAAAATTAAACTAAATATGATTTGCCTAACTCATTTCTTAGCCCCTAGACAAATTTTGGCTTTATCAAATCAAAAATATTAAACCTTAATAAAGAACTACCCATTAGATTCCTTAATTGAACTGACCTCAATAAAACATCGCTGTCGTTGATAAATGACAAACAGAGAAAAAGATTCAGAGGATTGGCATGAAAAACTTCTTGCAAAATGGGAAAAGGATTTTCCAGGTGACAATATCCCTCAAATAATTCTAAAAGGATGGAACATACCGTGTTTCCCCAAAAATAAGACAACCCCGAAAGTAAGACATAGGAAAGATTTTGTTGAATTCCCTAATATAAGGCACCCCCCGAAAATAAGACATAGCGGAAATCATTGCTGAAGCTTCCCGTACACAGGGCTGTCCCTAAAGGTGGGCAGAGAGAAAGGAGGGGGGAGGAGGGGAGTGTTCCCAAGCCCCGCTCACCCCGAGAAACGGCCCTGGGACCCATTGTTGCAGAACCTGAGTGTTGAAGGACCTGTGGAGGGAGGTCATGTGAACAAGTCCCGAACATTCCAGGACAGCAGACAGTGTACAAGTAAGTGAGGGATAGAGGGGAGGGAGGAGAAGAGAACAGAGCAATGATACGGACACACACATCTCACAGGATGGCTGATGAGCATGCTGGGACTTCTAGTTCTACAAGTCCCAATATGTCACATTTGCCATCCTCTGAGATAAGTCACTGCAGCTGCAATAAAATTTCCTTTACATACATATATCCTATGGTTTGTGACTCTAAACTTATATATATATATATATATATATATATATATATATACATACATACACACACACACACACACACACACACACACACACCACTAGTATAGCATGCTATAATTTGTGGAAAAATAAGACATCCCCTGAAAATAAGGCATAGTGCATCATTACGGTATGTAGAGCTGTTACCAGGGAGAAGTGGAGGGACACACACTTTAAATTCATACACCATGCAATCTATGGATTTGATATTCCCCCGCATCCTTTAGCTCCAAACTGAATAACCGCTTGTCCCAAATGCTCTCAGCCAAAATCCATTATGATTCATGGAATGTGGATGTGTGGGGCATCCCAGCGGTTGTGGAAAATAGTAACTGAACAACTAAAAGCCAGGTTAGGGATCCAAGTTACTTTATCCCCAAATATCCTCCTATTTCATGATTTTCCGGAAGGCACTAAATTCCCACATTTGCTTCAAATAATCTTACTAGCATCCAAATGATGTCTTCTAAACAAATGGCTGGAGCCAGTCCCTCCAGGGACCCTTGAAATCTTTAATCAAATTAAGGCTATGTTCACACGGCTTAAAATGGGACGTAATTACGCGCGTGATTACGTCCCTAAATACGCCTAAACTAATGATCAGGGGATAGTCAATTGATTGCAATGTAAAATACGTCTCCTTGTTCACACGAGGCGTATTTACATGTCGTAATTACGCTGCGTTTTCACAGCGTAATTACGATCGTAAAATCAAGTCCCCTGTCAAGTATTGAGCCGTATTTGCGACGTAATTACGCCTTCTATCCCCATAGAAAATAATGGGGAACGTATTTACGTCATGAAAATCAGTGCCACACTTTTGTGACGCGTATTTGCAGCGTAATTACGCTGCAAATACGTTCAGAGGGTCAAATAGAGTTCACAGTCTCTAGCCAAGACTGTCTGGTTTTGTATCAATTTTTGGGGAGGGACTATGCTTGAATCTGATTTTTGCAGATAATATTCAGAATTAAGCCAGTTGCATGAACATAGAGGCAAGCAGCAGAATGACCAGCAGCATGTCCCGGGGAATTGCGCCATACCAACGCATGCGGCTAGATGTGGCTGCCCTCATATCGGAGGTAAGTTTTAATGCAGTGGCTATGTTCACATGGCATAAATGCAGGGTGTACAGTACAACCCGCAATTATTACCGTGTTGAGCTTTTGTGCATGGAGGAGGGGAGAAGGGGCTAGCAGGCAGCAGGCCACATTTTCATGCTATGTTTGCAATTTAGCTGAATTGTATGTGTAGTAGAACATGTATGTAGAAGCAGATTTCTAAATGTTAATGATTATTTAGTAAGTTACATGTCTCTACTGTGATTACATAAAAGTGTTATGAAATGTTTTTAATTAATGTAATTAAATATGAACTGTATGTAATGTGCATGTTAAGTAGTGACATGTCATTTACTTTAGGATTTTTTTAGAAATGTGGATGTCATTTTTTTATACTGTGCATTCTGCCATATGCTTGTTGTTTGCATTGTCATTACTTTTTTGTAAATAACAAGCATATTGGACCTCTACTTTTTTATGTGCATGTAATTTTTTTCTATACGTGAAAATGCATGTAATTTTAGTACCCTAACATCAAATATATTTGCATTTACCTGCAGTTAAATTTGCATATATCTGCTTGATGCTGCTGGTAATGCAATATGGTTTGAAAAATGTAGAAAAAAAAAGTAAAACAAATATACTGCAGCATGTTTTTAAATTGTAAATTGATTTGTTTTTTTCAGGTTATGATAATTGCAAATAATATTTTAACATATTTGCATTGCACCACAAATCACGAACTTGTTAGTGCTGTGGGTATGTTCCCACGGCGTCTTTGGTCCATGTGAAAATATAGTAAAGTAATATGTAACATGCATATTCCATATGCTATGAAAAACATGACAACATTTATTCTCACGGACCAAAGACGCCGTGGGAACATACACACAGCACAAGTCAAATTTTAGCAATGTGTCGTTACTGCTAAGCAGTTTTTAAACAAACGACTTTTTCAAAATTAATTCAATTTTATGGTTATAAAAATTCATCAGTATATTGAATATATTTTTTAAAATGGTGTGGAGAAGACAGCAACAGCCGGTAGTTGCAGGATCTGTGTGCGGCAGAACCAGAAGTCCCCTTGTGGAGAAGGACAGCAACAGCCGGAGTTGGCAGGATCTGTGTGCGACAGAACCAGAAGTCCCCTTGTGAGAAGACAGCAACAGCCGGAGTTGGCAGGATCTGTGTGCGACAGAACCAGAAGTCCCCTTGTGGATAAGACAGCAACAGCCGGAGTTGGCAGGATCTGTGTGCGACAGAACCAGAAGTCCCCTTGTGGATAAGACAGCAACAGCCGGAGTTGGCAGGATCTGTGTGCGACAGAACCAGAAGTCCCCTTGTGGATAAGACAGCAACAGCCGGAGTTGCAGGATCTGTGTGCGACAGAACCAGAAGTCCCCTTGTGGATAAGACAGCAACAGCCGGAGTTGGCAGGATCTGTGTGCGGCAGAACCAGAAGTCCCCTTGTGGAGAAGACAGCAACAGCCGGAGTTGGCAGGATCTGTGTGCGGCAAGAACCCGCAGTCCCCGTGTGGAGAAGACAGCAACAGCCGGAGTTGGCAGGATCTGTGTGCGGCAGAACCAGAAGTCCCCTTGTGGAGAAGACAGCAACAGCCGGAGTTGGCAGGATCTGTGTGCGGCAGAACCAGAAGTCCCCTTGTGGAGAAGACAGCAACAGCCGGAGTTGGCAGGATCTGTGTGCGGCAGAAACAGAAGTCCCCTGGTGGACAAGACAGCAACAGCCGGAGTTGTCAGGATCTGTGTGCGAGAACCAGAAGTCCCCTTGTGGAGAAGACACCAACAGCCGGAGTTGGCAGGATCTGTGTGCGGCAGAAACAGAAGTCCCCTTGTGGAAAAGACAGCAACAGCCGGAGTTGGCAGGATCTTCAATATCTTAAATATCTCTCAAAGAAAACATATGGGTGCTGATGGTTCACTTTGAAAAATAACTACTGTGTTTATTGGTTGCCTAGCAGAAATACGCGACTGAATTACGGACATAAATACGCGTGCAATACGCGTGCAATAATTACATCCCCGAAGCGTTTTTCAGTCCGTAATTCCGGGAGCAGCACCGAACGTACTATGGACGTATTTTATGGACGTAATCAGGCGCGTAATTACGTCCCATTTTAAACCGTGTGAACATAGCCTAAGTCTTAGGCTCTGTCTACATTGCACAGAAAAACGTCCGTTTTTTCAGCGTTTTTCGTTTTCTAAAAACGCTGAAAAAACGACTAATCATCTCCCATAGACTTCTAATGTAAAAACCTCCTGTTGTCTACACTGAGCTTTTTTCTGCTCGTTTTATTCACTGGTCGTATTTTGCAACATGTTCTAAAAAACGCCAGAGCCGGGCAGAAAATTTACTACAGGTGTCTATGGAAAGCGGCGGACGTCTTTTGCCGCGATTTTTCAATGAAAACCCTCCCAGGAGACCCAAGTCCTACCTATAGTGGGTGTAACAAAGGTTAATCCTTATCAAACTTGCATACAAGTGTCTGCTGTGTCCTTTTTTGTACCTTTTGTAATAAAATGATCATGCTTTGGTCGCTAACGATTTGTGCGCAATTCATATTTTTTTCGCTAAAAATACTTTTTTTTTTTTTTTTTTTTTTACAGATTTTGCTGCTAAAATCCTCTTCTAAACATATTTTGGCGCTAATAAAGTTCTCGCTACTGACGCTGAAAATACGTTTTTTTTATGGATTTTAGCGCCAGAATACGTTTTTTTTTTTACGGATTTTGGCACCAGAATCCATTTTTTATGTTTTTTGGCACTAAAATAATTTTGTTTTACAGATTTTGGCGCTAATAACATTATCTCGCTTCTGACGCCAAAAATACGGTTTTTACGGATGTTGGCGCAATAATCCGTTTTTTTTATGGCTTTTGGGGCTAAAATCCGTATCTTTAAAGATTTTGGCGCTAATAAAGTGATCTAGCTTGTGACGCAAATAAATACATTTTTTACAGTTTTCGGCGCCAGAATCCGTTTTTTGACAGATTTGGGGGCTAAGATCAATATCTTTAAAAATGTTGCCGCTAAATAAACTGATCTCGCTTCTGACACTAAAAATATATTTTTTTTACGGAATTTGGCGGAATAATGCGTTTTTTTTGGGATTTTGGCGCTAAAATCCTTTTCTTTACAGATTTTGACGCCAATACAGTTATCTTGCTGTATGCAAAGATAATGTGGGTTTTTGTGGATTTTGGTGCAAGAATCTGGTGCAAAATTTAATAAAGCAGTAGCACGCAGCAGCAGCACACAAGGGACAATGTACTTACAATGGCTACAGTGATCTAAAGGAAGTGACTACTTAACATGTTAACTCCACCTGTAGGGTGTAGTTTACATCCAATGGCTTAATTTGTGAATACATTAAAAAGCAGAGCAAAGACGCTCCAAGAAACGCTTCAAAAAACGGACGTTTTTTCAGCTGCTTTTGACAGGCAGTGGACAGAAAACTCAGTTTCATGAACGTTTTTAGTCATTGATGAAAATGGACCAAGTGGAAACAAACAGCAAACAATACACAAACAGGAACATTGTTTCAAACATGTAGAGCATTCATTTAAAACTGTTTAGAATACGAGGAAATTCAAAGAATAGTGACCCCCTTTAACGCATTACCAACCTATGACGTACGAGTACACAACCGCCGGGTGTCAGCGACTAATTGCAGCTAACACTAGGCGGTTACAGCGCAGGCGGTGTCTAAATTCATGAAAAACCGGGGCCAGCCAAATCGCCGAGTCCCGATCAGGTAACATGGCAACGGCATCGCCGCCATGTTTTGAATTTCCCCACTTACAGCCCCAGGCAGGAAGTGGGGTAACAGACATCTTGGAACACCCTAATGTATTATCTATGCAATACATTAGGCTGTATAAACGATCACGCCCCCTAGTGGTGAAGCACCCTAGGGGTACTCTGTTTAAAAAAAAAAAAAAAAAAAAAAAAAAAAAGCTAGCAATACAAAGGTATCCTTCAGCCCGCAAAAAAAAAATGCACCGTCACTCACGTCCAAAGGTGTTAGTACAAATAAGTTATTGGTCGCACAAAGTGGTGCCGCAAATTTCAAAAATAGAAAATGTTTGGTATTGCCGGATGCGTATCACCCTGTAGAATACAAATAACAATTTTTCCGAAGAATGAACGTCATAAAAAAAAACAAAAAACTCCCGCAAACATGGCGCAAGTACGTTTTTTCACATTTTGCCCCACAATTTGCCATTCCCCAGTATATTCTACGGTAATATGAACAACACCAATAGAAAGTACATCTTGTCCCGCAAAATAAAAGCCCTCACACGTCTATGTAGGTGGAAAAATTAAAAAAAAAAAGTTATGGCTTGCATAAGGCAAGGAGGAAAAAAATTTTAGAGCTATATTATCAGGAATGGATTAAAGATACAAGTTGGTATGTGAAAGCTTTTATCGCCAACTCATTGGGTAGATTAAAAACATGCTGTGTTGAGATCTTGTGATTCAGGGGGCTAGCTGGGAGAATGCAAGTAGACTCAAGAAATTCAGTTGCCATGAGAAAAATTGCTATTTTACTTTTTGCCCACGATGCTTCCATTATAACCTCCTTCCTTTTTTTTTTTATTTGACCAAAATGTTTATTTGTTGTTATGATGTTTAACGGAACACGATTTATTATCCTGTTTGAGACATACTACTATGTGACATAAGATAATCATTTAGAATATCATTCTCTAACTTCTCAGCTTATACTAGCTATGGTTCTCTCTCAAAATGATAGACTGAACTATTTCATGATTGTTTATGTAGTATGTAATAAGTATAATTTTGCACTCCATTTTTCTATATATTATATAGAAAATATATATATTGAAAAATGTTTTCAAATAAAAGTTTAAAGGACCAGTTCAGTTCTGACATGGCTTTGAGGGCCACCAAAAATGACTCCAACTAAGAAACTGCACCCCTTAAAGAATTCAAAAAGTGTATTGACCCTTAAAGGGGTTTTACCACGATGGGTTTTTAATCACTTTTCTAAATATATGCGATTACAAAAATTGCAGCCTGAGAGAGCTTTCTTACATGCCATTGGTTACTTTAAAGCTTCTATTAGATACGACCTGACAAGAGCTGCTGTCTGCTGGCCGGGCTTGCGCAGAGAGAGCTTCTTATCTGATGAGACTGAGCTGCAAAGTTTTTAAGGCACCAGGTAGCAATATGTTTTCTTTTGTATACAGAATAAACTAGTTGTAGTGTGATTAGATACCTGCTTTATCTGATGACAAGGAACATGAAGAAGCTTTCAAGCTGCTGTGTAGAATAGGTGTTGTCTTTTGTATACAGAATCCACAAGTTATAGTTTTATTATTTCAGTGAACATGTCACAGGATCCCTTATGCAGCTTTGTGCTCTGGCTGTGTGAGTCTCTCTCTTTTTCAGCTCCGTGGTTTGTTTACATTAGCATCTTAGCAGATAAGGCTCCTGACAGTGCAGTCTGAGGCTGTGTCTTGCTGTATTGAGAATCCACTCTTGTACTGTTTATTATTTCACTTAAGTTTTAAGACGCTCTCTTGGATTCCTCACTCCTCACTGGCCCCCACCCTCTCTCCCCTGCAGCTTCATGACTCAGCGTGATTTGTTTACATCCTGCTCTCATGCTGACCGGAGGTACGTAAATGGTCTCTTGGCAAAACCCCTTTAAGGTGTTGCACAGAAATTAAAGCAAAGTGGAGGTGAAATTTCAAAATTGATTTATTTATTTTTTGCAGATTATTAATTTTAATAATTTTCCTGGAGCACAGCACAGTAATTATGAACAGAGTAACGCAAATCCATATTGATTCCGACATTTTTTAGCAGGGCAGTGGTTTCAGTAAGCCAAAGCTCCGCTCCTCAATTTCCCCGACTCTGACTCCCTCATACATGGTGCATGTTTAAGCGATAACTTCACTGTAGAAAAATGGTAACATCAGACTTTACCACATTATGATACAATAATCACGCTATTTAGGTAGAACATGCACAGATAAGCAAAATAATATTCTGACCTTTTGACTTTCAGGATCCATATTTTCCCATCCACTACAGCTTTGTACATGAGGCTACCATCATCATTTTATAGACAATCATCTTACCCATCTTATACATACATTTTATTTGCAAGTATATAGATGTACTGTCAGGTTCATCCATTTTTCATGTAAACCACCCCCTATTTATGAAACATGGCTGGACCATTGTAAAATTGGCACTTCTCACCGTTTTTTTCACCCATACACCCTAATAGATTGTAAGCTCTCACGAGCAGGGTCCTCACACCTTATGTCTCATCTGTAAGTACTTTTAATGTGTAATGTCTGTACGTTTACCCTTGAATTTGTAAAGTGCTGCGGAATATGTTGGCGCTATATAAAGATTATTATTATTATTATTAAGTATTTAGCATCTGGTTAGTTCTCTAGATTCTTGACATGTAACTGCATTGTTACGGTTTTGATCCCAGGTCTTTTCTACATGTTCCCAATGTTGGTGCATACTGGACTTGTGTGTCGAGTTGAAGAAAAAGCTGTATTCACACCCAAGTGTTTGATTGGGTTGAGGTCTGGGGACTGTGGAGGCCAATGCAGCAACTCTACTTCATTGTCATTAAACCATTCCTTCTCCAATCTTTATGTGTACTTCGGGTCGTTGTCCTGCTGGAACACTGTCGTCCTTTTCATACCCTTAGTACTCGAGTGTATGAAGTAACTCATCTTGTAGGACACTCACATATAGCTCAGCATTTAGATCAACATCAATCCTGGTTAAGCACCCATCATCTTTGGCTGTCAAACAACCCTATATCAAACTTCCTCCACTGAACCGGACAGTTTCTTCAATTTCTCGATCCGTTAGCCCCTTTTCCCTTGAATCTCCCATACCCATTTGCAACCATCAGAGCCTGGTCTATTGACTTTTTTCTATTGCTTCCAATCTTCCATTTTTCATACCTTTTTGCAAACCCGAAACAGCGTTTCTTATGATGAGATGGAAGTCGAGGCTTCTTCACCTTTTTTTGGGCCATCATTCCCGACCTGTGCAATGCGTGTTGCATGGATGTCTAATCTCTCTCTTACGAAAGCATACGAGCCACCTCCACTGCCGTGTCTGTCAGCCCAGAACGGATAGACCTTGTGATGAGAAAACTTGGCTTTTGAATGGATGGATGGACTTCATTTCATATTCTTCCAGCTGTCATGGCCTCCCATGATGCAGTTTGGCAATTTCCTTCTTCAATGCCATCAATGAGCTGGATGATGCTGCTTCTCTTTTCTTGGGAAATCATCTTCATGGCTGTTCGAACCAGTGACCTTTCACTTAGGAATCAACATAATCTCACATTCCCTAATAGCTCAGTGTGTTAACACGCTGTAATTTGTAGTATACAAGAAGAAAAAGATTGTCCCACCACCAGGAGCAAAACCGTAACAATGCAGTCACATGACAAGAATCTGCAAAATGAAGTATAGGCTAAATAGTTGTAGGTCAAAGTTATGTAAGAGATAGCCAAGATGATTGTCCATAAAATGATGGTAGTCTAATGCTCACAGCTGTAGTGGATGGGGAGATATGGAGCCAGAAAGTCAAATGTTCAAAACATTGTTACACTTTCGCTAGTCTGTGTGAAACTTATGTATTGGATACAACTTTAGAACACAAAAAAAAAAAAAAAAAAAATTGTAAATATGCAAAATATTGCATTAAGTGGGAAAAATAGTTTTTAACAAAAATGCTGAATGACATTTGTGGAGTCATGAATTTGTTCTGAGAAATAGTATCGCCCCTATCAGATCCTGCATACATGACCTCAAATCTGATCTCATTATTTCCAGGCTAGAAAATGTTCTCTCTACACTAACTTGGGTTGGTAGCAAAGCGGTGACCACATGGGCAACATCTCTAAATGTCACGGTATAAAAGAATTGCCTCATGCAGTCCGTTCTGATGAATGGTTGAACTCTTCTACTTCTCTGAAAGAAAGTGAAAAATCTTGCTTAAATTGGGTCAGTCTGTTTGCTATAAGAGTAGAATCTTTTCCCCTGCTGTAACACGTTGCCTGCTACATTTCATCCAAATACTTTTCAAAATTAAACTCCTCATCTGATGAGGCTGAAGATATGACATCAGTAGCACTTGCAAGACCCAATTCCTCTTGACACTAATAACAACAACCTTTATTTATATAGCGCCAACATATTCCGCAGCACTTTACAATTTGGAGGTAACAGGTACAGACAAAAAGACATACACTGCACAATGAAAAGGGCCCTGCTCGCAAGAGCTTACAATCTATTAGGGTGTATGGTTGAGACGAAGGGTAAGAAGTGCTAGATTTACAATGGTCCAACCATTTCACATAAACATGGGGTGGTGTATGTAGAATTCGGATGGACCTGCCACCCTGACAGTACATCTATATACAGATAAGTGCCAAATTGTAGGGAGTGACAGAAATGTGTGCGTTAGAGAGTGGGGTGAGGGGGTTAGCCATTAGGGATTGTGGTAGGCCAGAGTGAGAAGATGTATTCTCAGGGACCTTTTAAAACTATGATGGTTGCGAGTGTGCCAGATCGACCGCAGTAGCATGTTCCAGGGAACTGGTGCTGCACGTGTGACGTCTTGGAGATGGGCATGGGAGGTTTGGATGATTGAGGAATGTAATCTGATGATATGAGCAAAGCAGAGAGAGCGGGTAGGGTGGTAGAAATAGATGAGGGATGAGATGTAGGGAGGTGCAGCGCTGTGGAGAGCTTTATGGGTGCGTGTGATGAGTTTATATTGTATCCTGTACTGAATGGGCAACCAGTGCAGTGACTGACACAGGGTAGAGGCATCAGTATAGCAGCTGGAAAGAAAGACGAGCCTGGCTGCTGCATTCAGGACGGATTAGAGAGGGGAGAGTATACAGAGAGGGAGACCAATAAGCAAGGAATTACAGTAGTCAAAGATGAGAATGAATAAGAGCAACAATGAGAGTTTGAGTTATTTCCACAGTGAGAAAAGGACGGATTCTAGAGATGTTCTTGAGGTGGAGGTGACAGGAGCGGGCAAGGGATTGGCTATAGGAGTAGCATAACCCCAAGACACCAGGCCTGCTGCCTAGGAGTTATGGTGGTGCCACACACAGAGACAGAAATAGCAGGGTGTGGTCAGTCAGTAGATGGTGGGATGACTAGAAGTTAGTTTTAGTAAGGTTTAGTTTAAGATAGAGGGAAGACATGATGTCAGACAGTCACTGGTGTTTTGCGCTGCAATACGGCTGGAATCCGTCCCAGGCATTACGGTAATCCACAGTTCTCAGAGAACTATGGATTCCGTCTCCTCTCCCTGCTCCGCGAATACGCTGAAGGGGTAGAAAGTGACATGTCAATTATTTACAGCATGTACCCGCCGTGAATAATGAATGTCTATGGAGCCAGCAAGCTGCCGGCCTCCTGCCCCGCTGCACGGCAGCAATAAGCCGTGTGAACTGGCTCTTAAAGGGATAAAAGAGGAGATTCCCTTATCAATCCTAGTATTGTGCAGCCTGCCAAGATAATTGTTATATGGTCCAGTGATGATTTAAAAGAGAAAAATGGGACACATAGCTTGAAAAAAACCACTACACCTCCAGCATACTGCACTTTGAAAAAAATACCTATGATAAAATTAAGAAATAAAATCAACGTCTATTTGCCTATTGACTTCCAGTTAATATCTGGCTTTAGGGGTTTTTTTTTAGTGTAAAACTGCCCTAAGGGTAGTTTCATATGTCACGGTTTTGCAGAAGGGAGAAAAAAAAAAAAAAAAAAAACACGCTATCAAAGTGCTATTAAAAGCTTAGCCATTTTTTTTTTTTTTAAAAGGCTTTTACATTTTTTTAATTTTTTTTTTTAAATCTGCAGCGGCCATACGTTAGCTGGAAAACAATTGGCAAATATAGAGCACTCTACAGACTTTGCTTTCTTTTCTTTTTTTTGGGGGGGGGGGGGACGGGGGGGAGAGACAGTCATATTTTTTCTAAACTCAACATGCTGTACGTGTAGCTTTTTTCTCAAGCATTTTCTACTACTTTTCTCCCCATAGACCTCCACTGGTTACTTTTTCGCTCAAAAAAATGCATATGTGTGTGGGTGTTGCATTACTGGGGCAGGCAGGGTGATACTGTTAGGTGACAGGGGTGTCTGAGCTGACCCACTTTTCTACTGTGGGGTGCAGTGTAATGTCCCCAGCCCACTCTCTCTCATGCCTCTCCTGTCACCGCTTGCTACGAGTGGTGTCTGGGAGAAGTTGTCATGGCGGTCTGGAGAAAAGGGAAAGTGAACGATTCATCAGACAAGATGTCACATGTGAGTCACTAAATGTAACTAAACAGTCTGCTGAGCACCTGTATACACTTGTACCTACCACTATATGGTCACTGGATGGTGGAAATATGGCAGGGTGGTTGTGTATGCAGGAGGGGTGGAGAGGGGTGTAGACCCAATCACTTTGGCTGTATGGTGCCCTGAAATTCCTGATGGCGGCCCTTTCAATATGAAGGATGTGATGGCTGCAACATACACAACGTCCTGAGTAGCCGTCACATCCTTCGTATTAATTGTTCTGTGGCTCAGTCTCCTGACGCCACCGCCCTGCTTTGCGCCGTCGTCATTGGCACTTTGTGGGAAATAAGGGGGTTCTTGGTTGCGGTTTTGGCACCCAGGCTCTAAAAGGTTCGCCATCACTGGTCTAGAGCAATGGCCTGCAAAGTGTGGCTCTCCAACTGTTGGGAAACTACAACTCCCATCATGCATTTATTTAATCTATTTCAGTGGGCATGATGGGAGTTGTAGTTTATCAACAGCTGGAGAGCCGCACTTTGCAGACCACTGGTCTAGAGCAGGGGTCCCCAACCGCCGGTCCGCGGACCGGAACGGGCCTTGCGCTTACTTTGCCGGTTCTGCGAACGTGGTGACACATGTTGCGTGCGCCAGGGAAAAAAATTCGTTAGTTCCCCCCCCCCCCGCCACCGTGTCCCCCCCCCCCCCCCAGGGCGGTCGGCATTGATCTGCACAGGCCGACATAATGTATCAGTGTCGTCACACCCCTTGCGCCGCTGGGTCTCGTCGGACACTGGGAGGAGGAGCTCTGCAGGGATCGGGAAATGGTGAGTAACGTTTTTTTTTTTTTTTGTTTGTTTGTTTTTTTTAAACCTGGCCACTAATTTATTTATCCTATACTGGAGGGGCATATTACTGGAGGGGTCATGCATTTATCTATCATTACTGTAGGGGGCATGCATTTATCTATCATTACTGGAGGGGGCATATAGCTCTATAATGACAGAGCTAATGACATATGTATATTATATACATGTATAATGGTGATCATTATTACTGCAGACTGCCTGTCGCTCTGTGGATCGCAGTTGATATATTAGTGACCCACAGAGCTGACAATCAGTCTGCAGTTTGTACAATATGGTTACCCCTACTATACCTACAAAATGACAGATTACACTTTATTGGGGGGTTTCTTTTGTGTGAGATTCTAAACATTCCAACCCGTCCATAACCTAATAACACCGTTAATAAACCCACCCCCACCGGGCCCTGGAAAAATTGTCTGGTATCTAACCGTTCCCTGGTGGAAAAAAGGTTGGGGACCGCTGGTCTAGAGCAATGTGAATGAATAGAAGGAGGTCCTGCATCAAGTAGCTGGAGCAGAGACTCTGGAATACACAGTATGTGATACATTAAATGAACAGCCTTTTTATTCCAAGGGGCATCATGCAGTGCTTCATTTCCCTGTTTTTTTTTTCCTAGTCACCATGGTGACCACTATTGGTCCACACCTGAAATATCCGTGGTGCAGTCAGTAGAATCAATTACGTCTGACCAGCCTACTGCTTTGATTATTTTGCAATCCCCAAGGCCCAGATTATAATAAATTCTGGACCGTCAGATACCGGATTAATGGAACTTTACAATACCTAACAAGGAGATAGATCTAAGCCATTTTTTGGCCTTGTGGTCCATAACATATTTTATATTTGCATTCAGGAATTTTATTGTATCGATACGGTTCCTTATAAACCCAATTTAACCCATTAATGACCGCCCATTGACTGTGGTGGGCAGTGCGTACCTTCTTTCTGCGGAAAGAGCTATGTAGCCTTAAAGGGATTGTCTCATCTCAATGTCATAGGATGCATGAATGAAATAATGCTGCTTTGACTCTGTCACTTCTGGTAAAGCGTTTGTAATAGCATATGAGCTCTGTGTTTTCAGATCTTATCTGATTATGATTATTGTCTAGATTAGCTAAAATTAACTTCTACAGGACAGGAGAAGCTGGAGAGCTAAAGTAAACAGAAATTACAGTCTTTTGTCTGAAAGATCAGATAACACACAAGTTCTCACTGCCTGCAGTTCTGTGCTGGCTGAGACCTGTGTGAGGATGTCACTCCCTGCTATCAGATAGAACAAACAGCAGGGCAGAAGAAGTACACAGGTCGGTCACTTGGGAAACCCAGACAGAGCTCAGAAGGTGATAAAATCTCTGTAGTCTTAACACCTTGGACATTGATACAATCCAGGTTGTTTGGGGGTGTTAACGCACTGGAAGTATGGCTACCTCCTGAGGATCGCGCGATCGGACGGTATGTCAGGCTGTATATTACAGCTGACAACCCAACAGGTCGGCCCCTGACCCGAGATCTCTCGGGGGGTGGGGGAGTTAACCCCTTATTATCGCGACCGATAGGTCGCAATAATATGAGAAACGCGAGGAGGAGCGATCTCCTCCTGAGTTTGTCGGCGGCCTGCTAACTGAAACGGATCGCATTGATCGTGCAGCTCCTGCCTTCTGACAGGACAGCACGGTAATGCATAGAATGCTTCGGGTTGTCTGTGAGTCTCGATGCCCGGCCGTGCCTGTGGGTATGGGCCGGCACGTGACTGATAGATGCATAGGAAACCTGTACATATGCACAAGCTATGTATGATTTCTATTGAATTGAGGGTATCTGAAGATCTCATTCAAAATACCCTATGGGAAAAGGTACAAATATAATTGTGAAAAAGTAAAATGTGAAGAACAAGTAAAACAAAACACGAAAATAAAATAAAACGTGCATCGCCCTTTTCCCTTTACAACGGCAATGCCCAAATAGATAAAAATGTACCCATATTTGGGTATCGCCGGTGGTACGACCCACCCTATAAATCTTGTCTTGTGTATTAACCCGTACGTGAACGCCGTTAAAAAAAACAAATACAATCATTTAAGATTTTGTTCATACTCAGTAATAAGATGGAATAAAAAGCGATCAAAAACTCCTATATACGGCCAAGGTTGTAACAATAAAAAGTCAGTTCATCCCGCAAAAAAAAAAAAAAAAAGTCCTTACCACAGCTTGTAGACGGAAAACTTAAAAACTTTATGGTCTCACGAAAACAGCGATGATAAATATTGTTTTACACACTAAAAACACTTTATTTTTTAAAGTGCTTCAACAAAAAAAAAAAAAAAAAAAAATTTTTAAATTGATGCCAACTAGAGATGGGCGAATTCATTCTAACGAAGTGGAATTCGTTTAGCATTTCAGGAAAACTTCGATTCTGAACGAAGTTAGACGTTTGGGGTGATTCGGGACCAAAGCATATTTTTTGCTTGAGAAAATGGCTGCGAAGCACTGGCGTTACTTGGGGCAAAGAAGTATGGGAGGAAAAAAAAAAAAAAAAAGAGCGAATCATACAATGACATGTGCAGAGATTAGCCAATCAGAGACCGCGGGATTTGTACGTCACCGCACTACATAGTACCGGGGCGCATGCTCGCTCCTCAAATCTATCACTGTGCTGTGTAGGGAGGTGCTGCGCCGTGCTAATGATATCTTATACTAAAGAACTCTTTATACAGCGATTTTGGGGGGTGTCACCAGCTTGTCTCAGACGCTTCTCTTAACGTTCTATTTCTGATTTTGTAAGGGTATTGGAACTGAAGTCCGGTGTGCGTCAATGCAGTGATATACATTTTAAGTATCTGCTAGTTCTTGAGCACATTGAATATCACGGGTTATGAAGCTGTTCTGTTGTATTCAGTTAAGAACGGATAAATTAGCGTTGTTCTGTGTTGTGGTCACAAAGAAACGTTTTTCACCGCAAAGAAGAAATTTTGCCTGTAGCTAATTATAACCGAAGGTTACCGTATATACTCTAGTATAAGCGAGTTTTTCAGCCAAAAAAAGGAGCTGAAAAAATCCCCTAGGCTTATACTCGAGTCCACTGTCGGTGTTCGGGCGCTGCGTGGGCCCGGGCGCCGACAGGACGCTTCAGTTATTGCGGGCTTCCTCAGGGAGGGCATATAGGTGCATGCCGAGTACAGCGCACTGTGTCGGCGCATGCGATGGCCGGGGGCACTGTCCGCGGATCCCTTCACCTACATGCGATCCTCGGAGCGCATCTAAGTGAAGGGATACCAAGCAAGCGCCCAGTGCGAGTGCTCCGTGCCTCGCAGTGGGGACTCCGTGCGTCTGCGGCGCCCGCAGTTTTAATGGCACAGGCAGGCCTTGTGTCAATCACGCTGCGTGCGCGGACTGATGAAGTCTCCCGCCTGTGCGGAGAAGATGCAGGAAATCGCGCGGGAGGCCGGAGCAGCGAGGAGGCGGAGCGCGAGGGAGTCGGAGCAGCGGGGAGCAAGGTAAAGTGTTTGTTTTGATTTTTTTAAACTGCTACAGCCGGCCCTTTACCTGCCCACAAGTGGCCCTATAGCCAGCCCTACACTGCCTACAGCCGGCCCTACACCGCTACAGCCGGCCCTACACTGCCAACAGCCGGCCCTACACTGGCCTACGCTGGCCTATGCCGGCACTATTACCTGCCCTAAGCGGCCTACACCTTCCCTACAGCGGCCCTACACCTGCCTACAGCGGCCCTACACTCTGGCCCTACTGGGCCCTACACCTGCCTACAGCCGGCCCTACACCTGCTTACAGCCGGCCCTTTACCTATTACTGCCCTACAGCCGGCTCCTTTACCTGCCCTACAGCGGCCCTATACCTGCCCTACAGCGGCTACACTGCTAAGCGGCCCTACACCTGCCTACAGCATGGCCCTAACCTGCTAAGCGGCCTAAACCTGCCTACTGCCGGACCTATACGCAGCCATATACTGCCTACAGCCGGCCCTATCCCTGCCTAAGCCGGCCCGTATACTGCTACAGCCGGCCTATGCATGGCTTACAGGGCCGGCTATTACCTGCCTACAACGGTCATATACCTGCCTACAGCGGCCCTATACCCTGGTGAGCCGGCCCTACCACCTGCCTACAGCTGGCCTATTAGGCTAGCCATACCTGCTCTACACCTGCTACAGCTGGCTATTGCCAAGCCCTCTACCTGCTACAGCTGGCCTATACCTGCCTACAGCGGCCCTACATGCCTACAGCTGGGCCTACACCTGCCTCAGTGGCCTATACCTGCCTATACCGTCTACAGACTGCCCTATTACCTGCATACCGCTGGCCCCTATACCTGCCCTATACCTTCCTACAGCCTGCCCTATACCTGCCTACAAGCTGCCTTTACCTGCATTCAGCCGGCCTATTACCTGCCCTACAGCCGGCCCTATACATGCCTACTGCCGGCCTATACTTGCCCTTACCTGCCTACTTGCTGGCCCTTTACCTTCCTACAGCCTGCCTATTACCTGCCTAAGCCTGCCTATACTGCCTACAGCCTGCCACTATACCTGCCTACGGGCCATTTACTGCATATTACTGTCTACGGGCCATTACTGCCTTTTACCTGTTCTATGGGGTCATATTACTGACTATTACTGCGTATGGGGCCAATTCTGCCTATAATCTGCTTATGGGGACTTATAACTGCCTATTATGCCGATTGGGCCCATATACTGCCTATCCTGCCATTTTGGGCCATATTTCCACCTGATAAATTGCTTGGGGGAAAATCCGCCTATGTATTTTTTATTGGTAATCCATTTTTATTTTTAAAATTTACCAGTAGCCGCTGCATTTTCTACTAGGCTTATACTCGAGGTCATAAGTTTTCCGTTTTTTGGGCAAAAGTAGGGGCTCGGCTTATACTCGGGTCGGCTTATACTGTAGTTATACGGTATTAGCCTGTTTGTGCTTTTATGTTCAGCAAACTACACAGTTTTTTAAACGGCCTTACAAGTCATGTTTTCCTGCCATTTGTGGAGCGCAATTTATATCCAGGGTTACCAAGCTTGTTAGTGGGTTTCTTTTGAGTCAAATTACAGGGTGGTATTTAGCATATACAGATATCATCAAACGTGTCTATACATTTCAGAGAACAAACAGTTATGTCAGACGAGAGGTGGCAGGCTCTTCCCTGTGAGTGGACAGAGGCACAAAACATTCCTGGAGCAGGCCACAGGTATCAGCACAGCAAGGGATGTCGCAGCAGGGGTCACTCTGTGAGGCAGAACTGCCGGTGCATCTAGCAGCCGTGTGTTGTTCAGCAACCAATGTTCTTGATTGGTTGATTGGTCTTCACTTCCTCCCAGATGACATCTGACAACCCCAGCAAGAGTCGGTGGAACGTCAGACACAACCCTTAGTTGGGCCAAGGACAGGGAGTGGTCACGGCCCTCTCCAGTTCCTCAACCCACCTCTGTCCCATCCGGTTCCCAGCAGAGATCTATTTGTGGTTCTGGGCTCAGGCCATATATAGCGAGGATGGACAATTTGAGGAGGGCAGTCAGCAGCTACTTGGCAACGAAGAAATCGAGGCAATTTCCCCTGCTTCTTGCAGTAGGTGCAAAGTTTAGATGTGGAGAGTGGCATGGGAGGTCATGTTGTGAGGGGTCAGCTCTGCATCAAGACGGTGATGAGGACAGCGAGTGTCGATGATACACAAATAGATGATGGATGTAGGCGACCTTACTTGGGAGCGGGAGAGCTAGGGATTCATCATCGTCAGGTGAAGAGGGCATCAGCTTTCGCGTCAGGCAGCAGCGCAGCAGCAAGTAGGTTGTGTGGCCGGGAGTCAGCAGGGTTAGCAGCAGTGTGAGGTCGGAAGCCAAGCAGCACGGGGTAGAAACCCGCTTAGAGCGTCCAAGAAAAGTAGCTGACTGGAACTCAGCGAGGCAGCGGCGGCCAGTAGTCCATCTGTGTGGGAGCGTTTGGCGGTAAAATCAGGATACTCGGCGGGGCGCTGCGTGGAGGTCTTTGATAGACACCGGAGGGGCGAATATTGTGTATTATGTAGATCTGTGGGTAGAAAGTGAAGCGTTGCAGGGAGCTAACGTTGGACCACGGCCTGCGTCAACACATGCAGCGTCACCATCGGTGGCCTGGGAGAACGTGGCTCAGATGTGGTGGTCCATCTGCCGCGCAGCAGGCCAGTGGTACGCATGCCATGCAGCCAGTCAAGGGCTCCACCACTTGCAGAAGGGAGCGGTTTCTCTTTGCATCACTTCCGGTCAGATTCTCACTGTCCTCGCTAATCATGGACCTGCAGTCATTCAGCGAGGCGATTGCAAAGAGACAACAGTATGTGTCTAACATCCTAAGGTGGTGAAAGATGATCGTGTCCTGTCAAGTTGTGGATGCAGTCCCTCCTTTCCAAATGGTGGGTATCTGACCTTTTCAGAGAAACTAATGGCTTGTGCGAGACGGAGATGGAGAGTTCCATGGCGTAATTTATTTTCCAGAAAGGCAGCACCGGCACTTCTGTATATATGTAGAACAGAAGGTGGCCAGTCCTTGAGCTTATCGGTTTGTTTTAAGTGTGCACTGGCAGCACGGACGTCTGGAGCTGTATCTACGGTCAAGGCAGTTCATGTCCTTTACAGCCCACTGGTGTGAATGGTGTTCATGCCCCAGGCACACCAACAACTTGGACAGGAGACTCCGCTTTTCTCTTCACGTTGTCAAACTTGTGATCCTGCGCCAATGTCCGCCTCCTCCTCCACCACCACCACCACTCAGGCCTCACAGTGCTGCTCCATAATACCACATTTGTTGGGAATAGCGGTGTCACACAGATTCTATACTGCTTGCCCTCGGTGACGAGTCACACAGGAGAGGAATGCTCCGCGTCATGCAGAAAGAAATCGATGTGTGGCTTTCTCAGCGCCAACTGCAAATGGACCGTGTGTCGGGACATGGTGTCTGCGCTGCCACCGAGGAGGATGAGTCCATGAGCTGATGGCGCAATGTGCAATCAGGTTGCGAAAAGGTTCCTGAATTCATCTACTCAACTTCAGAAGATCTGAAATGGCAGGAAATGTACTTGCACTTGATCCATTCTTCAGAAGCCAGGAACACCTCCTCGAGTTGCAGCAGCACAACGGCCTTCCCAACACACTCTGATATGCGATGTTTCCACCCGTTGGTAATTCCTGCCTGCACTTGGTGAGACCGGACTATATGAACAGAGAAAGGCTATTAACGATTTTTTGATGACCAGGCGGACAGGAGTACTCCCCTGTGTAAACTGTTGATGTCAGACGTGGCAGTCATGCCATGATAACTGGAGTTTGCTTGAGGCCATTCGAGGAGGCGACGTATTTGTCAGTCGCCAGGACTATGGGATGGAATAACGTCATTCCACTGATTATGTTCTGAACAGATGCTGAAAAATTCTGTCTGGGCAGGGGACTGGAGACGTGGCGATAACATCTCGCAGCCACATGAGTCGGTGGGGGATGAACTGAAGGTGGAGGAACATTGGAGCAGAAGATTGTCTATGGTGAACAGGATGATTTTCGAACAGGTGAAGGGAGGAGGAGCAGGAGCATGCTGGGGGGTTAGATGGAGAGGAGGAAGACGAGGCAGATGACACGCAAGCACCGTGGCAGTATAATGGAGATGGAGCAGGAGTCCTGGAGTCAAAATTGTGAGATGGCCCGCAGACCCCCCCCCCCCCCCCCCCTTGCGATTTTGACCTGGCTAGTGACAGGCTGAAATAGTCAGCATCGGCAGAGGATGACTTCTGGATCTCCACCCTATTGGACCCTCGCTACGTCCAAAATGGAGCCTTTTTCCAGCTGGCTGGAGAGGGAGGACAAACTCCAAATACTAAAAAGGAAATCCTCGTAGTCAGTTGGCGCTGCCTATGTGCGGCATCGTCCCTCCTCTGACAGGTCTGAACGGGGGGTTCCTCAGCCTCACGTACTTACAGCGCGGCTGCTGGGGGAGGTGGGGGGGGGGTGGAGCAGTACAGCTCCATCAGTAGTAACAAGTCTGTGTCACTGATGAGCAGCTTCTTCCCGCTAGTGAGGAGGGCAGTAGCAGCAGCATGCAGCAGCAGCAGACTGGAACAAGTCCTGATCCAACAGGGTTGTGGCCTACTTGTACAGCACTCTGCCACCTCGTTAGAGATCGCTGGATTATGGGCAGCAAACTGGATGTGTGGCCCGCAACTTGCAAGTTTTGCAGGTGGAGAAGCTGTCATGCCCGGCCAGTAGTGTGGCATCAGAGCGGGTGTTCAGGCGGCGGGGGCCATCGTTACCCCAAGGAGAAACCGCTTGTCATGGAAATGTGGATTGGAATGACCTTTGTCATGATGAATCAGGCGTGATCAGCCAGGATTTCCACAACCAATGCTTTGGATCAGATTACATCAGCATGACGGCCTCACCCAAACTGAGAAATGAGTTGGGTTCAAACTACCTGCCTCAGCCACTATTCTGATTGCCAGCCACCTGTCTGCTGCACAATCTGTGACGTTTCTCCATCATGCCACAAACCATTTTACCAGGGACTGGTATTGACCTCTCTCACACTGTCATTGTGCCACTCTCTGACTCATGTGCTTGCTGCAGTGACCTCCCCATTGTTGTCATTGTGCCCTATGTGGGCTACTCTGTTTTTGCCACCTCCAGAATGTCATTGTGGTCACTCTGACCTCATGTGCTGTGGCTGCCGCCGTACTCCACACTCTGTCACTATGTTGCCTCTCTGAGCTCTTTCAGCTTGTTTTTTTTTCCAGCTGTCGCTGCCCGATGGATTATCAGGCTACATTCCGCTTCGTTTTTTTGTCAGTTTTGGCCTCTTAAGTGCCCGGGAATTTTATAGTGAAGCGATTCTAAGAGCGGCGGCAGTCATCTGTGTGTCATACTAAAACATTGTATGAAGACCAAACCAAGCTCCCTCTGCATATTTAAGCATGGCACAATGTTCTACAGCACCCTGCAGGCTCTGTGCAGCCTGGAAATAGCTGTTTTTTTAACGCGATTTGTCCCGAAGTAATTCGGACCGAAACTAATTTTGTCAGGAAATTCGGCGAAGTCGACAAATCGAATTTTTGAGAAATTCACCCATCTCTAATGCCAATCTATAGTACAATATGGTAGATACTAGTTTCAAACTATTTTGTGGTGAATAATTATCTGTTTTGCACGCAGAAATTTTGGAACTTTCAAAATAACAAATTTTTCCAAATTTTCATGAAATTTTGATATTTTTCACAAACAAGCAAGGATTGTATGGATTAAAATTTCTTACTAACTTAAAGCACAAGGTGTCACGAGAAAATAATCTCTGAGTCACATGATAGGTAAAAGTGTGAAAGTTATTCTTACATAAAGTGACACACGCCAGATTTAAAAAATAGGGCTGTGTCAGGAAGATCAAAACAGGCTGGGTACTTAAGGGGTTAAAGGGGTTGTCTCGCTACAAAGAATAGCTTTCAAAATGTAGGGAACACTAAATGAAGACGTTTTCCAAAAATTGCTTTTAAACCCCCACTTTTTTGTAAAGGGTTTAATTTTTTAAATTTTATCACCTTTCTGGCTCTATTTGGTTCCCCCCAGTGACCCTTTAATAATATACTGATCAAATAGGATGCATCGTATTTTATTAGTATATTATTAAAAGTTAATACCTTTTAAGCAATAATATAAAGTATATTTTGTCCTTGGAGCTTTTCCTTGATATTTTTGTTAAAAACAATATTCCTGGAAAACTTTTTTTGCTAGTATTTTTTTTGGGCAATCCTATGCGATTAAAAATTATGTAGGAAATCTGGCCTTTCTAGCTGTGATTACTACAGAGATAAAACTCCTAAATTGCAGGGCAGACAATTCTTAGGGTATGTTCACATGGCTTATTTTGGGGGCTTTTCCCCACGTTTTTGGCCGCATTTCGCCACTATTTTGCGGCGTACGGGCCCCCCCAAATCATTAAAAAATCCCAGTTCTCATAGAGAACTATGGACACGCCTCCTCTCCCCGCTCGTACAATACGATCATATTGTACGCCCGGCGAGATAATTGACGTCATTTATTTGCTTTCGCGCCACGAGTAATGCATGTCTATACTGCTGCCCGCAACCATAGCCCCTCCCCCTCCCCCCGGTGGAGAGTATGCATATAGCGCAACCCCAAACCCCCCGGTGTCATTGCGGGGCGTACAGTGCGCCCGCAATTAAGCCGTGTGAGCATACCCTTAGGGTGTGTCCACATGGCATATACAAAATACCGCGAGTTCTGTTTTAGAATCCGGACGGTGTTTTTGTCGTCTTTTGCATGGTTCTGTACGTAGTTTGTGGATTCGCCCATAACCCTCAATCGTCAAAATGTACATCTTCTGCCTAAAAACTGAGAGGAATATTGTGCATATTCTAAGCTTTTTGGATCGCCGGCAGTGTAAAAAAAAATGTCCGGCAGAAAATCCGTTACGTATTCACTGGTGAACAGATTTTCTATTAAAGTCTATGGGGATAGTTGCTTGCCGGCTTTCAGACTGTTCCTCTATCTGCAAACCATCTGAAGACCCAACCAATAAACCGTGCAGAGTGGACTGACCCTTACTTTACTGTAGTTGCTGCTTATCGCTATTACTGCCGATACTTATGTAACGGTGGCAGTAGTGCATCCGCAGGACCACCGCAAGCGATGGTGAAAGCCCACACCAGGAAAGCGGAGTCTAAGTAAAAACCCCGTTTTTTCCCCCAGAGCCCCGCCCAAAGGTGATGGACTTGCTGGGGGGGGAAACTACCAGGTCGCTTCCCCCTGCCCCGGGCTTGCTGGCAGTGGCACCCAAAGGGTGAGGTGGACAAAAAATCGTAAGGTGAGTCGTAGTTTTTGGAAGGCGGTAGGTCAGGACAGGAGGAAAGGTCCGGGTCTAGGCGGTAGCAAGGCGGTACGGGACACAGGGAAAAACGAACAAAATTTGCTTTTTCGTGGCCCAAGGGCACTAAAGATCGACAAAGGACTGCGGGGGAGGAGCCATTATATAGGGTAGCGCCGGCAACTGCCAATTTCCGGCGCGCTGGCCCCTTTAAATGAGAAAAACCAACGGCACCGCCGGGCAGGAGCACACGGAGTGGAGCATGGGTTTTGGGGGAGTACCTAAACCTCCGGGGACGAGTGCGCCCATGGCACGGTGCACAGACTGCGGGGCCACTCGCCCCCGATACCGGAGAGAGGGTCGGGGAATGGTATGTGACAGCTTACATTGCTGTTAACATTTGAAAACAAAAAATTAAAGTGTCCCTTTAATGGTTACTAAATTTGCTCAGTAATAGTTATTAGCATGATTATTTGCTATTAGTTCAGTTAGGCCTCGTTCACACGGGTTTTTTGCGCGGATTGGCGCCGTACTGCGGCCGGATTTGGGCAGTACGGCGCCAATCCCGGCGCAATTTTGGAATCCACGCTCTCAGAAACAGTGGAATCCGTCCCCCTCCCCCCGTCGCGAATCCGCCGCGGGGGGGGGAAAAATGACCCAAAAGGGGGACCCAAAAATTATTTTACCGGGGCGGCGGGGTCCCCCCCCCTTTTTCACGGCGGATTTTTTGAGCTCAATACGGCTCACAAATCCGTCGGGAATAAGCCCCTGTGAACCGGCTTTTGAGTGCGTTTTCTATAACGAACAAACAAAAAAGGGTTTTTTTGGTAAAAAAGCAAGCCCGAAGGATTAATTCTCTCTTTCTTACAACTTTATATCATACTTTTAGCTATTCAGGCTGGACGAGGCCTTCTAACTGGAGTGCTCCTATTTAGTTTTCTAGTCTATCTCTGCTCTTGCCAGCTCACATAATCACCTCCAAGATTTCTCCCGTGTACCCCCCATAAGAGGTAACTCACTACCATAACATCAGGCGCTCCTCCTCCTATAGAAAAGTAACTTGAAAAGCCATCGTTTTAGGATAGCCTGCAGCTTTCAATAACCCTGCTGCACCACCATAAAATCATAACACCTATGCTCCTCCCCCAGAGGGTAAATCCTCTGGGGAAAGGTTTTCCCCTGCACCAGTTTTAGTTACTAGCATTTTTTTCTAAAATTTTGTTTCAATTTGGTGGGATACAAAAAAAATATTTAAATGAATTCCGAAAACATGGGAAAAAGAGAACAAAACAAAAAGTATTAAACCCCCTATGGTGATTCATACAATTCCTCCTTAACTACATGACAACCTCACCTAGACTATTAAACTCTAGGGGAGTGGTCTTTTTTGGGGGAGTAAGACTGTAACGAGCCGGGGGAGTGGGCCACTGGGCCCGCAAGCGGTGGCCCCAAAGGGCCCCACCAGGGGGGGTTTAAGTGGGCCCATTTTCACAGAGCCCCGCCCCAAAGGGGTGGCTTGCCCCGGGGTTCCCCCCGGTCACTACCCTGGACTTGTTGTGGAGGCGGCCCAGGTGCCCCAAAAGCGGTACGAAAGAGGATGGAAGCGTGTCCCAGTCCGGCCAGAAGGTCGGGGCAGGCAGCGAAGGTTCGAGGTCGGTGGACGAGAGCAGACAGGACTGGTACACAGGAACAGTAAACCGGAGTAGAATAAGGCTTCCTCGCATAGGTAAAGGGCGCTATGGATTTGCTGAGGAAGTTCCGGGGGAGGAGCCCTTATATAGGATCAGCGGCCCGTAAAACCTATTACCAGCGTGCTGTCCCTTTAAATTTGAAAGAGCCGGCGCACGCGCGCCCTAAGGAGCAGGGCCGTGCGCACTGGCCGGTAGACAGATGCAGGGAAGCAGGAGCGAGGACTGGTGAGTGCGGACCGCGGCATCACTTGCCTCGGGCGCAGACGAGAGCTCAGGGAGGTCGAGTGCGCTTGAAGCTCAAACTGCGGCACTACTCATGACAGACTGTATTTTGGGGTGCAACTGCACTGCAATACACTCTGAAATACGGCCTGTAACTATAGGAATCATAGCTCTCAGACATGATTGACCTCCATCTTCCCCAACACGTATTGCGTGCCGTTTGAAAGAAGTGGCATTATCTGGGGGACAATGGAAGTGAATAGGCTGCCCCTCCAGCATGGAAGTCTGAGCTCGACAGCGTGTACTTCTAAAACACTTCCTATGTTCTCTTTTCCTTCCCTAGCAACGTTGAGACAGATTTTACTGCAGGGTGAGACACCAGTGGACCTGTTCTACCTTCTCATCTCTTTCTTTCTACTACTTAACACCTTTTCCCTTCTTTTATGTTTCTCTAATTCAACCATATACCTCTATTTTTTTCCCCCTTCTCCTTCCTTCTATTGTTCTTTCTGTCATCTTTTCTGTATGTTGCTCTATATATCACCTAAGAGTATATTAACCTCCTTTTTCTTTTTTCTCTTTCACCAAAATTTCTCCTTTTTTTTCCCCTTCTTTTTCTCCTCTTCTTACTTCCCTATTTTTACAAATTATACTCTTCTTATATGTCATCATTTACCATCTTTCTTTTTTCTCTTCCCTGTCCTTTCTTATGGTTTTAATTTTTCCCCCCCTTTTCTTTTATCCCAAAATTCCCAAATTTTTTATTTTTTTCTCTCTCCCTTCTTTTATCTTTGTTTTTTCTTTGTAAATCACGGCATGTCCGCAGCGCCATTGGCATGCGCGAGTGCCAGGATCATTTTTGACTAAAATTTCCCCAGATTCCTAGGACCGGAAGTAAAGTCATGGAGATTTTCCTTTCCGCGGCGCTGCGCACACACCCTTTATACGCTCTTTTCTCCTACATCAGAGGGCCCTTTCACATTGGGCTAGGGCCCTTTATTTCCCCTTTATGGCCCTTTTCACTTTGGAAATTTCCCTTCTTGAAGGGTTTAATGGGTTTTCGGCGGCTAATTCTAAAGGATAAAGTGGATTCGTTTTCCCTTTCACAAAAAAATTGATGTGTACCATGAGAATTATTTTTTCTATCTCCTTTTAGCATTCTCATTCTATGTCATCATTGCATTTTTCTAATAATTTTGATATCCATTGAATTCATATGTTTGTAATGATAGGGAAAAATATTTTTGTGTTTTAAAAGAAATTCTATATCCCGTTTGGAACAATTGCAGATGAAACTCCCTGAAATAAATGTTAAATATATGTATTTCTTTTTTCAATGAAATTTTGGGACATTTTACTTTTTTTTATTTTATTCACAGTGATATTTTGAAAAAGGTTTTTTGCCCGAAACGTCATATATTAAAAACCCCTATCCTTTCTATGTGCGGCCCCTGTGGATAAAAATAAAATACCCTTTTTTTTGCATTATTTTGATGCGGTCTATTTGTTTTTTGGTTACATATTGGTGAAATCCACCCACAGACCAGCCCCATAAAAATAAGCGAACTGAGAGTGCCTTCCCTCTCTTCGTTGCCTTTCAAAAAACTCGGCTTTTGCGGTCCACTGGTTTGATCCCGCGTGACATCCAAACCCGAAACGGCGTTTTAAGATGGCACTGCAGAGTGCAAAGCTGCACACCAATTGTGCAGCTGCAAGACTGGAGAGCTGGCTAGAAGCAGCAGCCAGGCTCTCCAGGGACAGAATATTACCATCCCTGCCTTCTCTCCTGTATGCAGGGCTGTGGAGTCGGTAACCAAAGCCCCCAACTCATCAATTTCCCGGGACTCCGACCCCCTATACATGGCACGTTTAAGTGATAATGTACTGTAAAAAGGTAACATAGGTTTTTTTTTTTTTTTTTTATCACCGATAATACAATAATCAAGATTTTAGGAAAACAACACGACAACAAAAGGGTTTCAATGTTTTGACTTCTACTTTCAGGCTCCAAAAATTTTTACTATCCAAAATACAGTTTTTTAATGGCCTACCATCATTTTATAGACAATCATGTTAAACCTCTCTATACATAAATTTGACTTGCAAGTATTTTTGGATCTGCTTAGTTTTTGCGGATTTTTTGTCATTTCCCCCTGTCCTGACATTTTCTTTTTCTCATCCATTAATTTCCCCCTTTTTCCTTGTTCCCTTTCCCCTCAGAGGGGGCGGTTATTGACTTTCATTTCACGCTCCCAAATCAACTGTTTTCAAACCTCCAATTTTTTTTTAATATTTTTTTTTTTTCAAACTCGAGCGAGCTTTTTTTGATAGATTTTAAATTTAGACTTTTTCCCCTTTCTTTGGGCCATCATTCCAGACCTGTGTAATGGGTTGGAATGGGCGTCTATCTCATCTTTTCGAAGCAAAAGCCCGCCCCCACTGCCGTCTTAAAATTTTGCCTTTATGATTGTTGAGGTATTTTTTCCTGGACGTCCACCTTTGGGTTTTGAATGGAAGGATGGGCTTCATTTTATACCTTCCAGCTGTCAGGGCCTCCCCCTGATCTTTGGCATTTTTTATGGCCCCGAACGTCATCAATGACTGGATGATGCTACTTCTCTTTTCTTGGGGGAAAACGTCATAGTGTCGAAACTAGTGACCCTTTCACTTGTGAATTAGCCCCAAACACACTGACTATTAGGGGAATGTGAGAACAGGTTTTAAATTTTTAGTAACAAGAAGGGAAAAGATTTTTCCCCCAACCGGAGCAAAAACATAACAATGCGTTACATGACCAAATTTTGGAACTAAGATATGTAATAGTGGCAAGATCAAAGTGTGTAGGATAGCCCAAAAAATTTTTCAAAATGATGGGGACTCACATTTAAAGCTACTGGGTGGTGAGATATAGACCCGAAACTCAAAGTTCAAAAACATTGTAAAAATTTTGCTTGTTGATGTAAAATATATTATTGGATACGGGTTTAGAAAAACAAAAAACGAATAAATTGTAAAAATGCAAAAAACCGGGTGCAGTAACTGGGGTAAAAAAAAAAAAAAAAAAAAAAAAAAAAAGTTTTTAAAAAAATTTTTAATGAATAAAACTTGTGGAGTTATTTTTGTTTGAGGAATAGTATTCTTCCATCAGATCTCCCTTTATAGATACCTCAAATTTAACTCATTATTTCCCGGTAGAGAACGGCCTCTCTCACTAACTTGGGGTTGGGGGGAAAACGGTGACCCCATGGGCAACATTTACAATTTCAGGTATAAAGGAAAATTGCCTGAGGCACAATTTGGTCTGATCAACGGTTGAACTCTTATATTCTTTTAAAGAAATGAAAAATTTTGCTGAAATCTGGGCAATCTGTTTGCTTTTGGGAGCGGGAAACTTTTCCCCTACGGGAACATTTCCCTGCTCCATGTCATCCAAATATTCTCATAAAGAAAATTCACTGAGAGGCTGAAATATGGGAACAGTCGGGGCGTAAATTGTTAAAAAAAGGGGGGAAAAAATTTTCCTTCATCCCTATCTTCCTATTCCCCCCCCCTTACACTTGCCCTTTATTTCCCCCCCTTTGCGTGAAGCGGCCCCCTCTAAAAAAGCTAGGCGTTGAGAGAGTGCTGTGAAAATCCCCCAGCAGGTTTTCCCGGGGGGAGTCCCCTTTGTAAACACTTTTGGGGGCAATCTGTAAGGTTATAGTGGCTCTCTAACACTCAAGTTCAGAGCCAGTGGGGACTAAAAAGCAGCCCTTGAATGAAACCCAAAACCCGCCCACCTAAATTTACCCTCTTTGGAAAAAATTTTGTGAATGCACAAATTTCGCTTAACCCCCCCCACCATTACTCAATAAATTTTTAATACACACAAAAAAAAGAAAAAAAAAAAAAAAATCTCACTGTACACCTAGGAAACATTTTGTCACTTTCTGACCCCCCAAAATGATTTTATTGATACCATACCAGAAATGACAGTTTCACTGACCCAGAAATGAATTTATACAATGGAAGCCCCAGAAATTACTTACTAACTGCACCTTACAAAAGAATTGAATGGGGGGGGGGGCCCGATCCCGGGGGAGGGGGACGTGCATGGGGGCTCCTGCAAACTTGCCCCTAAATCGCCTCTGTGACCGTTTCCCCCGGTTTCTTCACCCACCGGGTGTGGAGAGAAGGGAAAGACGGGGACTGATGCCTGGACGATCCGAAAAGGCTGGGCTGCCAAACGGGACCTTTTAGAGAAGCTTTTCCTGGGCAGCCCCAACTGGGGCCTGCTGGGGGATCGCCCCTGTGCGGTTGCCCCAAAATTTCCCCTGCGCTTCGTCCTCTGTCCCACCGGGAAGACTGCATCCCGGGTGTTGCTTCGGCCCCTGCCACAAAACCCGGAGAGGATTACACGGCTCCTGGGCTGGTGGGTTTGCGGTACTGTCTCCCACCTAGGGGGAAAATCCCGGGGGACCACCCAGCTTTTGGGCGCCGGTCCGCACCCCTTTGGGGGGGGGGACGGAGCAAGCGGCTAGCCTCACCCCCCTTGGGACTGAGCCCCGTGGAGCCCCCCTTTTTACTCCAGATCCCCTTTGGAGAAAACGTGTGGCCGCTGTCTTGTCACTTTCCCGGGGGGCCCTTTCCTGCTGTGGGGGTGTTTTCCAGCTCCCTGAAAAAGGGACCCCCGAGGAGACAGTGAATGTGGCCATTTCTAAAAAGCATCTGCCCCTGCACTCTGTTTTATTGAAATACTAGCGGTATTAAAAAAAACAGGTCTCTCAGGCTTCCATTAAAAACTGTGGGACTTTTTTACAACAACCCCCTTTTTTCCCCCATGTGGCCGGAGGAGGCAGGGCACTGAAGATTACGCAAAATAGGTTTGCCCAGAAATCATCCTTCCTACGCCTCTCTATTTGGGGGTCCCCCCCCAGTTGTCAGGGACTCTACCCCCAAATATCGTATGGTTACCAGCGAGAATTTTTGTACATGCTCCACGTAAATCTCCTAAGATCCCTTTTCCATTTATTAAAGGGGTGACTCAATTTTTCAAATGTTACCCCTTTTAAGAAAAGCTGCGGTGGGATTAGGTGGCCCCCCTTTAGAGGAGGGACTGTCATATAATATCCCCCCACTTTTTCCCACGTGCTTACCATTGCCATCTGCCCCCTAAGAAACACCAAAGGGGGCGGAAAAAGTACCCAGTTTCCAGCAGAACGGGGCCCGCCTGATATAGCAAGCCTTCCTCTTCTCTTTAACACCCCTGCAAAAGAACAACCAAACCACTCACAGGAAACCCTCAGCCTTTGATACCCAAAAAGGTGTTAGAGGCCATCCAACCCCTGTCAAACTACGCTCTCCACACGGATTATAAAATTAAGATAGACTCCCCTATTCTCAAACGCGGGGTTTTGGTGAGGGGTTACAGGGGTTTGGAGCAGAGAGTGGCGACCTGGAGGAGGGGCCCAAAACCGGTGGACATAAAATATTGACGCCCAAAGCTCAAGTCCTTCCCGGGGTGATGACAAGAGAATCGCCTTAAAGATGAAACCCTGAGATTTATTGGTCCCCCTGAGGGAGCGGGGGGCTCCAGCCTAGGCATTTCTGAGACCTCCTGATCGAAAAATTTTGGGCAGAGAGAGCTTTTCGTCTTTTTGCGGGGGACGTGCCCCCGCTTATGCCAAAGCCCCCCCACCTGGTGCTCCTGCAGGACTTTTATCGCAAAGTTCTTGAATTACGAAAAAACCGGAAACCCTTTTTGGCCTAGCTGAAAAAGGCCCAATTCCTATGAAAAATTTTCAACTTAAATGTTTACCCGGACTTTTCATTAAAATTCAGGGGGAAAGGGCTCAATTTCCCTCGGCAAAGGCTAAGTTCGGGGCCCCGAAATATGCTAATTTCCCCGCCAGGTTCAGGTTCAGGTGGGGGATAGAACCCTTTTCTTTGAAAACCCTGTGGACGTCAGGACGGGTTTTGAAAAAACATCCAGAGGCGAATTGGTGGCCCTTAGTGACCCCCATGGGACTTTTCTTTTAAACCCTAGCAGTATCCTTTGTAGCTTTTTAGGGGTTCACTACTAATATTCCCTTTAAGTATTAACATATTGGGAAACAGGGTTTTAAATCTCTGTTTTCATTATTGAAGACCCTTCCTTTTTCTCCCCTTCCTTCCCCCCCCTTTTTCCTCCTCCCTTTTCCCTAAATCCCCTTTTCCCCTTCCTTTTGCTCTCAACCCCTTGAGCGTTTATGTGATTTTTTTTAATGTTGGTTCTACCTCCTGGATATCCCTTTTAAAAATTTTGCTTTTTTCACAGGGTTTTTTGGGCGCCGTTGATGGGCACCGGGCGCTTTTTACTATTAATTTAGGGAACTTTCGCCTTTGGGTTAAAATATGGTTGGAGTTTGGGTATATATCCAGCATTTTTGGGGCCGGGATATGGGGGGGGAAACGGTTTTATTGGGTCTAACTGCTATTGCGCCCGGCCCCAAATGATCTGTTCTGGGTCTACCTGGGGGTATTGCGATTTTTTGAAGTTTGGGGATGGATGGGGGAGACCCTTTTGGGATGGGCTTTTTTTTTTTTTGCAAAAACCATGGTTTTTTTAAATTTTCTATCATGGAACATGAGGGGCTTAATGTCAGATTAAACGTAATTTTGTTTGGGGTTTAATAAATCTTATCTGGCGGATATAATTTGTCTCAGGAGATCACCTGTCTGGCCCTAGGACCCATATGTGCGTAAACATGGGTGGGATGGATCTTTTCTTTTGAATATTCCCCAGCCAGGAGTGGCTGTATTAATTCGAAAAAATGTACTCTTCCGTCGGATACCAGATTTTTGAAAAAGCGGGGGCGGGTTTTAATCTTTTGTATTGTTTTTTTAATAAAAACACTAATTTTGATTAATACCTACATTCCCCCCCTTTCCAAAAGGGGGGGGTTTTCATTTTTCATTTCTTTTTTTTTAAGGTGGCCCCCACACGTCGATTTGTGGTTGGGGATTTTAAAATGACCTGGGGTACTGTTCAGGGTAGATTTCGCGGGGGGAGACCCCCGGCCGGGTTGGCTCCCCCCCGCCCTTACAGTGGCGGTAGACCGTGGGCCTAGTTGATGCCCGGGGTCCCCCCACCCCCCCTTCAAAATTTTTTGTTTTCGCCGGGACATAATGCGCTGTTTTGAATAGATTGGCCCCAGTAAATAGGCAACTTCTGCCTTTTGTGGCGGGGGGTAGGTATCTTTCCGCTCGGTCTCTGATCATTCCCCCCGTATGCTCCCCTGGCGGTCAGCCTTGTCGGGAAATAAATCCTGGCGTTTTAAAAACCCCACTGGTTACGTCCTTTTCCCCCATTTTCCCACTTTACTGCCAAAAGGAGGACTTTTTAGTTTAAATGAGCACCAATCCCCCCCTTCGTCAAATTTGGGGGCATTTAAAGCGTAGTTTGGAGAGCTTCCATGGCTGTGCCCATTTTTAAGCGCTCCTATTTAAATAAGGCTGATTATTTGGACAAAATGTGGCGGAAGGGGGAAATGGCTTTTCAGGGACCCCTCTGAGGAAAAAAGTCAGGTTGGTTTGCAGCAGAAATTGATACACAATGCTGCGGGACCCGGGACTCGCCAACTTTTTTCCCGGCAGTCATTTTTTGAAATGGGGGGAGGTGTGGTAAATGTTGGCCCGTATGGCAAAGAGGTCTCAGAACCCCAGTTTCACCCCCTCAAGCACCCAAAGGGATGAATATTTCAAACCCTGCACAGGTGGGGAGGCCTTTCGATGTTCTATGAACCCGTATGGTGTCCACACTTCGGGTTTGAGGTGGAAAAATTGGCTATCTAAAGGAGGTAGAATCCTTCCCCTTTTAAGGGGAGAAGTGTGCAAAAATTTGGATGCCCCCATCACCCCCCGAGGAGATTCAGAAGCTATTGCTTCATTTAAAAATCCAAATCTCCGGAACAGCGGGTTTCCCAAAAGAATTTTTCAAGCAGGATCCCGAATTTTTAGCCCCTGTTACTCGGACTATATAATGAGGCAATGACGGTATGTCTCCTGCCCGATGGTTGGGAAACACTAAGTTGTAATCCCCCAAACCGGTAAGACCCTGGTTTTGCTATCTATAGGCCGATATCCCTCCTCAGAGGTTTTCAAGTACTGGTAAAATTTTGGCCCTCGTCTTAATCGTCATTCTTTTTCCCCCGGGGCATGCTGATCAATAGGGTTTTTTGCCGGTAAGCATCAGCCCTGAACCTACGGCCGGGTCTATATGAATATGCAGGCTCCCCCTTCTAAAAATAGGGGTAGGATTTTGGTATCCCCGGGCACAAACAAAAACCTTTTTTTCGGTTGGGGGAATACTTTTGGTTTTGGGCCAACTAATTTGGGTTTTGGGCCCTCTTTTTCTCATGGGTTAAGCTCCTTATTTCCCGCCAGTCGCCAAATTAGGGGAAAAGGCCTCTATGATTCATTGTCTTGCTTTGAGGTACAGGCAGGGGGTCCCCCCATCTCCCCTTTTTTTTTTGCCATGGCCATTGAGCCTCTAGCCCTATACGAGCAGTCGAACATCATTGGGGGTTTGCCAATGGGGCATTGCTGAAAATTAGTTATATGCAGATGATCCCCACTGTATTTCAGGGTGCAAGACCTCACTTCCTAGACCTTTAAATGTTTTTAATTTCATTTGGACAAAACGGGTTGCAGGTCAAAGTGGACAAAATTTACTTAATGCCCCCTTAAAATTTTTTTGCCCCTTGCAGAGAACCCGACTCTTGCCCTTGCAGTGGTATCCCGTTTACCATTTGGGGGTTACATATCTAGACCTGTGGATTCTAGACCTGATTTTCGCCCCGCTTTTGGTTATCTCCGCAACAAAATTCAAGGGTGGGTAGGGTGCCTCTGTCATGATGGCCCGGATTACTTTGGGAAAGATGATTCTTTTCCCAAAAATTCTGTATATTCTTTCCCGTCTCCCGTCCTTAATTCCCCCTGTGTTCCGAGCTTTTTAAATTCCCTTCTAATTTCCCTTTTTATGGGTAATGGTAGGGCCCGCCTTTCTATATATGTTTTGCAGCACCCCCGGGATCTGGGGGGTGCCTCCCCCCGTTTGCCACCTATTATTGGGCAGCCCAACTTTCCCTCTGGTCGGTGGCATACGTTGGATCACCCGAGGGTCATGGAGCTGTTAATTTAAACCCTGGGAACCGGTGTTCTGCTCCGTTTGATTTTCTTTTTCGGCACATTTTAAAAACCCCTCCTCGAAGCCAAAGCCCTTTTATTCTTTAAAAAAGTTTCTAATATGGAAAGCGGTGAAGGACTTGTCTATCTTACGGGAGTAATGCATATACACCTATCTGGGTAAAAATAATCGCAGGAACTTTCACCTTTTAAAGGCACTAATGGCAGGGGGGGGGGTGGGTGTAATTTTCCCCGCTATATAAAGACCTGACACTTAGGGCTTTCAGATCTTGCCAAGGAATCACATCTCCAACATCAAATTTTTATATCTCCAGCTCAAAATGCCCCACAAGGCCCGTTTCCCGACTGCTCAAATTTCTTTTCAGGGAATTTTCCCCGCCCCCCTTGCTGTTTTTCCCCCCTTCAGGGATTGATCACATGTTTTAGCGCTGTTATTGAGGAAAAAAAAGGGGACCATTTCGGCGAAGAAAGCACCCGGGAGGGGGACGTAGGCCCATAAAGGATACCATGGGAATAGCTCTGCAGACCCCCAAATTGTATCCAAAATCGGTGAGAGGGGGAATTTAATTATATTTTTTACCGAGCGACTATAAACCAATACATAAATTTAAGCCAGAAATTTTCCGGGGTGTTGTCCAAAATGTCTTTTTATGCGGGCACCTTTTTCCATTGTTTGGGCTTGCCCTAAAAACCAGGGTTTTTTGGGAACAAATTCTCAGGTTCTTTTAAAAGATAAAATGGGCTGTCCCGTACCTGATGACCCAAGACACTGCCTATTATACCTGGACCCTGAGGAGTATCCATCCTCAGTGACTCGTACTTGTCTCACTGAACTCCTGTTTATTGCCAGGAAAACTATTGCTCGGTACTGCCTGTCCTCCTATACCCCTTCGGTACAAGACTGGATAAGCGCTGTGAATACTACTCTCCCGTTTAAAAAGTATATTTACTTACATCGTGGGTGCCCTGACAAGTTTGCCAAGATCTGGTAGGACTGGATGGACTCCACACGTACAGCCTTGGCAATCCCCTGTGTGACTTAGAGGTGCCTAGTAGAGTTCCCTGTATAGGTTTGCTGGTATCCATGGGTTCTGTCCTTGCCCCATCCACATGAGTGAAGCTGGTTCCTACCCTGGATTGTCCCCCGACAATCCCCCTAAACTTTTCTTTGATCTTATAACTATGTATGAGTTTCCCACTAAGATAATAAAGGAAGCGCGCACGCACTGTTTTGTTTAGTTTGCAACTTTATTTTGAGGTTGATTTGTTATATTAATCAAGTTTACTATCTACCTTGTCATAATCCTATGCTGCAAAATTGTGACTGGTTTACACTCCGTAGTGTTATTAGATACAGTCTTTATTGCGGATTTAGTAATGAGACGTACTTAAGCTTTGAACTCTATTCATTTTACATGCATTTGATTCCTATGTATGTGTTGTTTTCCTGTACAAATGATGTAACTTTTGCATATCTTCCGAAATAAACTTGATTTTGTTTAAAAAAAAACAAACAAATGAATTGCACATTGTACTCAAGAAATAATATCACACTGTACCCCAAAAATGTATAATATTACACACTGAACCCTATCACAAGGCATTATGGGAAAGGAGCTGGAAAGCTCACTGCGCCCTCTATAGGTTGTAACAAATCCTCAATTTACTTCTGTTCTGTAGATGAGTAATATTGGCTTGACAATTATTCCCTTTTGCTTCTCAAAGATTCAGTGACTCAGAAGTAAATTGAAGATTTGTTACAACCTATAGAGGGCGCAGTGAGCTTTCCAGCTCCTTTCCCATAATGCCTTGTGATATGCAGATGCTTAGCAGTGGGCTAAAAGGCAATCAAAACACTACACACCTTAAAGGGGTTGTCTCGCTACAATAATTGGGTTTTAATTAAAAGATCTTTAAAAAAACAAGCAGCTTTGCAATATATGTTCATTAGAAATGTCCTACTGATTTTGAGCTAGCCCTGTTAGGATTACTACATCAGCTTCTCAAATCTCTAGAGTAGCTGACCTGTAGATCCTAATCTTACTGGCGGAAAGGTCTGAATGACACATCACCATTGAAGACAGGTTGGAGCAGAGAGCCACTCCCGCACAGAATGCTTCTGTAGTGGAGGGGGGAGGGGGAGGAGGACTCTGGCGTCTGTGTCCATGCTGCTTGGATTAACCCTGTGTGTGCCTGCTTCCTCCTGCTCTCTACACAGATAGATGTGACAGCAGTGACCCTGTGTGTTACTATAATCATGATGTGTCTGTGGAACTGTGACTATACTAAAACTATACAGATCAGGGGGCCTGTGAATACTTCATGCTCTGCTGTACTAGTGACACATCCTGAGTATAGTAACACTTCCCAGCTGCCCTGTGTCTGTTCTGACAGGATTTGTTGTTGCTGGAGATGTGGAGACTTGTAAGCTAAGCAGGGGATATAGGAACACTTGCATCCCCTCTGCTCTGCTTTTTAGTAATCAATGCTTCACAGACCTCTCTAAAACTCATAGATCAGCCCTCTCCTGCAACAGACCTAGGCAGGCACACACAGGGTTAACTCTGGCAGCAAACCCCCTCCCCCTTGCTGTTTAGAAGTTAGGGAGCTGCCTGTGTGCTGAGGGGAGGGGGAGAGGGGAGGGGGAGAGGGGAGGGGGCAGAAGAGACAGACCAAGAAGCACGCCCCTCAATTCAACTATCAGGCTCACTGACAGGCTGAAAGCTTGTAATGAGACAACTCCTTTAACTGGTGCTCTCCATAAGGAGAGATGTTCCCCTTCTCATACCCACTCATTGCCTCCCACCAGTCAAGCCAATATCGCTCTGCTCTATACTGATGAGGGGCAAAACCCCGAAACGCGTATGTAGATGAGCAATATTGGCTTGACAATTATTCCATTGTGCTTCTCAAAGATTCAGTGAATCAGAAGTAAATTGAGGATTTGTTACAACCTTTAGAGGGCGCAGTGAGCTTTCCAGCTCCTTTCCCATAATGCCTTGTGATATGCAGATGCTTAGTAGTGGGCTAAAAGGCAATCAAAACTACACGCCTTAACTGGTGCTCTCCATAAGGAGAGATGTTCCCCTTCTCACACACACTGAACCCTAGAAATGAATGACATTACTCACTGTACCCCAGAGACTACATTACACACCATACACCATATATTACTACATTATTCACTGTACCCCAGAGATTACATTACACTGTATAAGATTACATTTCACCATACCCCAGAGATTATTACATTACACACTGTAACCATACTTACCAACTTTTACTTTTGAAAGTGGGAGAGTTGAAGGGGCAGTGCGCGTAGCACACAGTGCCAAAAATTTGCTTGACCACACCCCCATCTTGTTGGTGAGTCATTCCCCCCCAAAAAGTCACACCCACTCCACCTAACTGTGGAATGACACTGGGAAAAAAAGCTAAATTAGGGTTTTGACGTCACCCAGCTTTCCTAGATATTGGCTAGCCTAGTCAGCATCCAGGAGAGCTGGGAGATAGCGCCAAACTGTGCCTGAACCTAAACCATTACAATCAATATTTCTATCATGCAGTGAACATACAGTGGTAGACCCCTCTAGCCAGGTATATGCCCCCTTATAGCCAGGTAGCTTCTCCCTTATAGCCAGGCAGTGCGTGAGAATTGCTGGGCGGGTGAGGTGGGCGGCTGGAGCCCACTCTGGTCAGCATCACCCGCCCAACAGAACGGCCCGGCGAGGCCGGAGCAGCGTCCCGACGCTAGTCCGGCGCCGCCTTCGTTAAAGAACTGCCTGCTGGAGGTTCGCTGACCCTTCCGTGGGGTGTGGGGGGGGGGGAGGAGACCCCCATTTGCGGGAATCTCCCGCCCAATTCGGAAGAGTTGGCATATATGACGCCAGAGACTACATTAGACAAGGTACCCCGGAAATTGTGTGTTTATATATACATATGTTGAACACAGACACATTACACACTTAGGGTGGGTTCACATGACGGTTTTTCAGCACTGACAGTGTTGTTTGCTTGTTGGAAATGCGACCCTTGCAAACGCAGAATTCCAGCGAGCAAATGACCCAGACTGTCCGGGACAGATTTCTCCCTCGTATCCATTAATGCTGTTTGTGCATAAAACACCTTGAAGAATTCTGTGTAGGCGCTGACAGTATGCGCAGAAAATACTCGAGTAAAATCAGTGTCATCTAAATAGCCACACCGATTTCAAATAGGTTATAATGTAAATCAGTTTCCTGTCTGATTGGACGCCGGTTCTGAGGCAGATCCAGCACAGAGTCCTCCCCGGAATCAGCATTCATATCTTCTACATGAATGTACCCTTAAGGTATGTTCACAAGGCATATAGCAGGGCATACGGTGTGCTCTGCTATATGCTGAGTGTTTTAGAATTACACGCTGGCCAGTCCACACTTGTACTGTGGGGCCGGCCCCATTCACTTTCATTTTACCCGGGACGCAAGTACAGGGAAGATATGACATAGCTAGACACATGGCTGTACAATATATACACACACACATCCATCTCAGATATACAGTACATACCCTACTCACATGCACACACAACGCCTGGCACCCTTGTCCCCTCTTTACCTGTCTCCTGTAGTCTGGTGTAGTTGGCATTCAGCAAGAGCTTCCCTTCTTCTCTGATGAGGGCTGAGCACAGGGGAAGTTGTATAGAATGGGAGGGAAAGATACAGCCCCAGATACAGAGTGTGCTGGACTGTGAGCAGCGTTCTGATTGGTGAAGCAGCCCCTGCTGACTCCTGCTCTACCAATCGGCTCTCACTCTGCACTGACACTTGAGGCTTCTACCTACTCTGCCCCCCCCCCTCTCACCAAGATGCACAGAAATACAGGAGGCAAAGGGTGCACTTCTTCCTCCTCTGTGTTCTCCTCACTTACCGTATTCTCATGCTTTCATATGGATTATTTTTCATTGAATTGGCTAAAAAGTGGGTGGGGGACCGTCCCCCACCCAGAAAAAAGGTGGGATGACGAGTCCCCTCCGTACCCCCCTAATGCTACACCTATGGGAGCAGTAGCACTGGCAAGACCCAATTTATCTTGCTCTTTGCACTGTATTGAACTAACTGGACCAATTTATAACATTTTGGGAGTCTGTCCATTTTATACCGACTCCAACTCCTGCAAAATGGTCACCGACTCCGACTCCAGAGCCCTGATATGTACTGGCTTCCTGTGGTCATGTGATCACTGGTTGATCAGTAACTGCATGAACTGCTGGGTCTTATCAGAAACAGATCTGCTCTGCAGTGAAAAAAACAAATGACAAAAAAAAAAAAAAAAAAAAAAACTTTTAGCCTCACCCCTGATGAGCCTAAAACTTTATATTAACCTACATACAAACATCCATCACGGAAAGGTGACAATTACAAAAAATTTAGTGCTACTTTTATGGTTGAAAAAAAAGAAAAAAAAAGTAAAAATTACATAAAAATAAAGTTTAACTTATCATAGTAAAATGTGAGTGCTAAAGACAAAAAAAAAAAAAAAATAATGCAAAAATTCCCCCTTTGAGACTCCAACAACCATAAAATTATGTATAGCCTATATACAAACCTCCATAACAGACAAAAACTTATTTTATTGGACCTTTTTGCCATTATAAAAAAAAAAAAAAAAAAAAAAAAGGATTTGCCGCACTTTGCGCTGCGGTGACGATTCGTGGCAATCAAAGGGTTTCCCTGCTCTGTCAGGTGACCCGACACAGCCCGGGGAATGGCTGCACAGTCAGCCATGGGGACCTAGAGTTGCCCCAGCGCTGTCTGTGTGACAAGCCAGTGATCAGGGCAGACTGTGAGCTGTCCTGATCAGACTGACACAGATTATAATGTATTAGCATATATGAATATGCTAATACATTACCAAGTGTAAACTAAAAAAAAACATGTCACTTATCTCCCCGCACGTACACTACGATTGTAATGTACGTGTGGGGGGACGAGACGTAATCCATAGTTCTCCATGAGAGCTATGGATAACCGTAATTGCGGGGCGCATTTCGCCACGTATAACGCGCAATACGCGTCGAAATACACCCGCAATTACGCTGCAAAATAAGCCGTGTGAACATACCCTTAGGGCCGATTGGTTTACCTTTCCTCCAAAAGGTTTTGCAAATGTGGAGCACAAGATTTAAGGCACAGCAATATGTACAAACATGTTTGCAGCCTAAGGTTAGGTTCACACGGCTTAAATGCAATTACGCCATGTGGCCGGGTGGGGGGGGGGGGGGGGGGGCCCGCACTCCCGGCACCATAGACATTCATTACCAGCGGCGCGTATACGCCGCTGGTAATTCACACGCCACTTATCTCCCCCCTCAGCGTATTCGCCGAGCAGGGAGAGGAGACATAATCCATAGTTCTCTATGAGAACTGTGGATTAGCGTAATGACTAGGACGGATTCCAGCCGTAATTTGCGCACTCCGGCACGTAATTACGGACTGAAATACATCCAATTTTAAGCCATGTGAACATAGCCCAAGGGGCCGTTCACACGGCTTATTTCAGGGATGGATTGCAGCCGTATTGCGCGCCGTACTGCGCTGCAATCCGTCCCGGCCATTACGGTAATCCGCAGTTCTCAGAGGAGAAAGTGACATGCACATTATCCCGGCGGGATAATCGCCGTGGATAATGCATGTCTATGGGGGCCGGGGAGCTGCGCCCCCGCACCGCCCCTTATTCAAGCCAGAATTGCGGACGGAATCCATCCCGCAATTACAGCTTGAATAAGCCGTGTGAACCAGCCCTAAGGCAGCGTCTACATGGCAAAGAGAAAATACTGGTTGGATTCTAATTAGTGATATTATCTGCTGTTTTCCAGTGGATTAGAAAACAGGTTCTAAGTTGTTCTCAAAGACTGTCATGTTCTAAATCCAACCAGAAATTCAGAGCTGTGAATACATTTAAGCGTGCACTAGGTACCTACTGTGCACTCTCCTCCCCCTAGATCTGGGGAACATACCCCACGTTTTAGGGACTGCAGGTCCAAACCCTGCTCTAAATAAAGCCTCACACCCATAGACACCGCCGAGCCCAGCCTCACAGTGTTTACTGGCTTCCACTAGGCTGCAGTAGAAGCCAGCTCTGTATCTATAGCAACCAGTGCTGGCAGCCTATCAGGAGAGAATGAACAGGTCTGTAGTTATAGCGACCTGAGGCAGCCCATACAAGAGGGGATATCTCAGACACTGTTAATGGACATATATTGCAGAGTGACTTGTTTTTACAAGATCTATAACATAAAAAGCAATCCTTGTATTGAGACAACCCCTTAAAGAGCTCATCAGAATAGATCCCAGTTTTTGCTAATGAAGGCGTCAGGCAGGACTGGAACGACTCTGCCCCACGGCACTGAGAAGCGAAGGTGTTGCCCTAATCCGGCAGGCTGGCAGCCGGTAGAAGTTTCGAGCGCTGCGCTCCACACTGACTTGTTTCCGCCCCATCAGAACTCGTGCAGACCCCTACGGACAGCACAGGCTGCGAGATGGAATAGCCCAATCAGGGGAATGCCAAGGAGTGTCCTCGGCACATCACAGACACGGAGTCCCCATTGTAAGGGATAAGGAGAAGGACCGCTCAGAGGGATAGGGTAACTCACCAGGCGCCGCCGCCTCACTTCGCCGAGAGCCGTCACTTCTCACAGGAAGCCCGACACACTCCCATCCGTGGAGGCAGCACTAGTTACTGACCGTGCGCAGATCTAGGGAGAGTATACAGGAGGAGTGGGAGGGTGAAGCTTTACCGCACCGGCTACTTGTGTGTGCTCCTGGGACTTGTAGTTTATACAACGCAGCGCCGACTCAGGAGAGGTGCTCCCATCTAGCCCGGATGAACTACATTTCCCGTGATGCCACCGTCTCTCCTCCGTGGAACAAACGGCAAATAAAGGCGGGGTCTGTCCGCCAGCCAATGAGCGCACGTCAGGGGCGGGCCTGGGGCTGACAGTTAGAGCAGGCGGTGGGCGGAGCCTGGGGCTTGGGATGACGGCACGGCTCGGTGTGTGAGGGAGGGGGGTAGCGCTCGGCAAGACGCGGACGAGGTTGATGATCGCGCATCTTCTGCTCTGTAACCTTGCGCTTCGGGCCAGGAGCAGCAGTAACTGATGGCTGAGCAATAGGGAGCTGTGCTGGAGCAGGTGCGGGATCCTCTGGCACGGCGCTGTGCAGCTGGAAGTAGCGGCGGAGGCTGGAGGAGACGGGGGCTAATCCAGTGGAATGGTCACTGGCGCTCCGCTCTACACGGTGGCTGAACAAAAGGGAGGAAGCAGCGATCAGCAGTGCCCCGCGCCCCGACACATGTAAGCCCCCGTCCGTGGCACCATCCCTGTGCCCGGGCACTGCCCCCCTGGGTGACACACGAGCGGCGGCTGTCGGGCTGGCTCGCTGTTGTGTGATCTCCATCGCTTCTCTGCGTCATGAGCACAGGTGAAAGCCGTGTGTGCTGGGCTATGTTGTGCTGCTGCTTGTTGATTGTCTCCCCCTGACCACACGAGCTCCATCCGCGGCCTGCTGCACCGCCTGTTCTCATGCCTCAGGCACTCGCTGCTGGTGGATTGCCCTCTCCTGGCTGCTGCTGCTGCAGCACCTCTTGCCATCGCCCCCTCCTGTGAGGCTTGGAAGTTTCTCTCGGCTGCCTGTGGATGGCTCAGTAACAAGTCTCTGCCTTTGTTCTCGGATCAGCCCGGCATCTCCCGTTATCCCATGGATGTAAACAAATCAGTAAGTCCCTTTGTTTACTGTGTCCGCCAGGAACTAAGTGTATCCAGAGGATGGATGTCCCCAGCCATGGAGGAGATTGCAGTGATGGGAGGGGGTAGAGGTGTTACTGCAGAGTACATGCCCTGCTATACTGCCTGCCTGATGGCACCTCCATCAGCCTCTGCATCCTCATTCGTCCTGCACTTTTCTCTGCACATAACAATAGGTGAGGAGTGGGTGATTTTGTCATGGTTAAAGTGGGTTGTACTATCCAAGGTGGAATATGTTGTTGACTTTTCTTTTTGTGTTAATTGTTTCGTTACATTTTTGGTTTAAGGGGGGAACTAAAAAGTATTTTCCTTAATATTGTTGGGGGCGTACCTTTTTGTGGTAATTTGTTTTAAACAAAAATTTTGTTTTTTTTTTAGTAAATTTTTGTTGTAATAAGTGTGTTGTGGCCATGTTTTTTTTTTAAAAGTGTTGGACTTTACATATTTTTATTTTGGGGGCAAAACCCCATTTTTTTGTTTTATGTGTGTGAATGTCCCCCCTAAATTATTTTTGAAAGTGGGTTTTCTTCCCAATTTTTTTTATGTTTTGTTTTTAAATATTTTTTGGGTTGTCTAACTTTTTTTTGTGTTTGTTTGTGTGGTAACTATTTTTTTTATTTGGTTTTGCTTACATTTTTTTGTGGTGGTCTTCCTTTTTGGTAGGTGTTTTTGTAAAAAATTAAAGTGGGGATTGATTTGTTTGTAAACCATATTTTTTGTTTTTTGATGTTGTGAAAAAGGACACTTTTGTGGGTAGATATAATAGGGTTTCCACCTTTTTGTTATGAACAACAAGATTTGTTAATTAATATTTTTGTTGGTGGGTATATAATATTTGTGTGTATGTGTATATATATATGTGTGTACGTATACATATTTTTGTGTGTATATGTGTGTGTGTGTACGTATACATATTTTTGTGTGTATATGTGTGTGTGTGTACGTATACATATTTTTGTGTGTGTGTGTGTGTACGTATACATATTTTTGTGTGTATATGTGTGTGTGTGTGTACGATAAAATATTTTTTGTGTGTATATATTGTGTGTACGATACATATTTTTGTGTGTTGTATATATGTGTGTTACGTATACATATTTTGTGTGTGGGGTATATATGTGTAGTGGTGAGTGTACGTATACAATTTTTTTTTGTGTGTAATATAAAATATATATATATATATATATATATACACGTGTGTGTGTGTGTGTACGTATACATATTTTTGTGTGTATGTATATCTGTGTGTGTACGTATACATATTTTTGTGTGTATGTATAGATGTGTGTGTACGTATACATATTTGTGTGTGTGTGTACGTATACATATTTTTGTGTGTGTATATATAAGTGTGTACGTACACATATTTATAACTTTTCATGGGACAACACTGAAAATACGACACTTTGATACAATATAAAGTAGTCAGTGTACAGCTCGTAGAACAGTTTAAATTTGCTGTGCCCTAAAAATAACACAACACAGCCATCAATATTTAAACCGTTGACAACATAAGTGAGTACACCCTAAGTGAAAATGGATACACTGTGTCCAATTTGCTATTTTCCCTCCACAATGTCATGTGACTCGTTAGTGATACAGTTGAAACCAGAAGTTTCCATACACTATATAAAAAGACACCTATGCATGCTTTTCTCACTATCGGACATGAAATCAGAATAAACCTTACCAGTTTTTGGTCAGTTAGGATTACCCCAAAACTTAGATTTGCCAAATGCCAGAATGAGAGATTTTTTTTTAAGGCAATTTTATTACTCTCTGCAAAGTCAAGAGTTTACATACTCTAGATTACTATGATATATATATATATATGTATAACTGTGCTGATTACATTGGCTTTTCTCAAACCACAAATGCCTATAGAGAAGCAGATCTGTTCTTACAATTGACCACACTCACATGTGCGTGCGAGTAAATAAATAAAATCTGTTTTTTTTATTGTTGTATGTGCTTCAGGTGTAGGACAGTAGCTGAATGCCAGTTATTTTTTGAGATTTATTATGCAAGCATTTGTTTGAACCAGGCATCAGTCTAGGACCCAATAATACAAAAAATTGTACATACCGTTATCTCTGGGTTTCCAACTCTATTTTCATTGGAAAATTTGGAAACCTCTGCACAGGGTGAACCTGGAAAATCCTCTTGACAAACATTCCAAGTAGTCATTGTACATCCTGTTATGTTGCAGTGCAGCCTCACCAGATCTAGATGGATAGTAGAAAATTGCCATTTTTTACTTCCCTGCTTGCTGGTCTAGGTACAGTTTAGGCATGCCTATAATTCTGACTACCACTTGGCTTACAGGCTGCCCTTTTTCTTTATCTGTGTGATATAGTGGTGGAGGATTCTTGATAAGTATGGTTATTCATCTATTTGTTATTCTTTTCATTGCAAATATGTCAACTGGCACAGTTGATTGAGAAATATGGCATAATGGAACAGATTTATTAATAATTTAAATAAAGACGAGCTGGGCTGAAAATATGCACCTCGGTGATGGATTTGGCTCATGTTAGACTTCTCTTTGTCACCTTCAGACTGGTATACTTTAGACCAGTTTTCTGTGCTAATAAAAATGACACAAACCATTAGTAAACCTGTCACACTTTGACTCTGCAAAACCATGCTTCTTTTTATGGATACTTTTAAAAAGTGTCTAAAACAGCTGATAAATACCATGTGTGAGATTTGTGCCAATTATTTGTCACATAACAAGCTACAATACTAGCACACTGACCTTAATAAATCTGTCCCAGGAAGTTTTATTTCTGGTTTCTGTTGTGGAAAAATCCAAGTGAAAGCAAATGAAAATGGCCCCCAACTGCAGAGGATTAAAGAACGACTTTTACAGTACAGTTTTGTACTTTCTGGAGGGACATCTAGAATCTGTAGAGCAACAAGTAGCATCCTATAATGGCCATAAGATAGACTAGTGCATTGTAGAAGGCGGTATTAATGGAGAATACTGACAAAATATTCATACATAGTTGGATAGTCATTTAATAATATGTCGATTTTACTTTCCACAGATATCATCTCAGTATTTCCAATTTTTGTCTGACCAGAGTGATACTCTATTTTGGATGAATTGACAGATACTTGATTACAGTGCGTTTCTTTATAGAAACCAAATAAATCTAAGTAGCCTATATTTATTCTTATATTGGATTATCAGCAAGGTTCTCATGTAATGACTTTGCTCGAGAACCAATTATTGCGATGAATTGCATTCAGTGCCCTGAACTCGTGAGGCTGGCTTCACATTTTGTGGCCACAGTGCAGCAGAAAACCCCACTAGCATGCTGTTTGGTGTGGTTTTCAAACTGACTGTTAATGGCAGTGGTGTTTTGCAGGTAAACTGCAGTTTTTGCATGACCCTGCAAAAAGAACATTTATTAAGCAAACTCCAGTATAGCAATGAGAGTATCTAAAAATTTTGAATCTTAAACTGCATTTTAAAAGAGGCTCTGTCATATTCTTTGTAAAATTAAAATGCTGTAGCATCTTTCTTGAACTTTGAATTGTGATGTTCCTCTATTGATACTCGGAAATTGATGAATAAACTGACAGCTGGGTGTTACTGTTACTCTTGTGAAAGGGTTAAGTTTATGCCGTCTGAGAGTGTCCTGTCAAAAAAGAAATATGTTCTGCAGTCTCAAAATAACTTAAAAAGTTGTGCACCTATTGTAGACCATCAGTCTATATACGTATAGTAAGATCGACAGCACGGCAATTTGATATGCAATTACACAATTTTGTCCCACCAAATCATTTACATAGACAAATAATAGACATGACCAGAATAGCACAACGTTTCAGTCTGATTTAGACCTTGCTCACTGTAACGGCCGCTGGTGAGGACTGTAACTGGAGCTGGAGTGTGGATCCATTGGACCATCACAAGCGGCGATGTAAACCATGTCAAGGAGCAGAGTCTAAGGGGCCCCTGATTTTCAACAAAGCTGTTGCATGGCAGCTTGGGCTTGCTGCAGCAAGAGAATGAAGCCCTGATTAGGTCGCTAGCCCCGACGTGTCTTGCTTGCGGTGATGGTCGAGGTGTAGCAAGTTAAAAAATTTAGATGTTCAGGAACATCCATATGCGTGAAGAGGGTTAATTAAACCCCACCGCCAGCTTCCAGCAGCAGAGACTTTGCTCTTGACTGCCTTGCTGATGGTCTCTGACTACCAGAGTCGTCTTTCCCATTGGGCCAGGTAGGCACTAGCCCAGGGGCCCCACAAGCTCAGAGGGCCCCTCGAACAGCTGCCTACCTTGCCCAGTGGGAGTACACCCAAGGCTGTTTATTGGACTACCGCCAGTCAGAGCAAGGGCCAGGCTTCAGATGCTCCGTGTGTAGTCTGATGCGGCCCCTGCTATTGCTGTGCTGTGCCTGCGCTTTACTGCTCACAGTGCAGGCAGCATGGCAGTGAGGTAAAGCAGGGGCCAGCCTACGATCTTCTGAGCTCCTGCACTACAGCCCCGCTCCTCCCCCTCTCCAGCAGTGCGGCCACTGAAGAGCGGGAGACTGCTGGGGAGAGAAGAGCAGGGCTGCCCCCTCCTCCCTCTTACCGTTGGCAGTGAAGAGAAGACAACTGCTAGTCTTCAGAACTACTGGGGGAGGGGGGGGGGGGGTGATGGAAGGCATTCCAGTGTCTATCTGTGTCTAGCTGCTGGCAGTGTGTCTAAGCCTACCCAGTGTATACTGTCATCTGCTGGCTGTTTATCTAAGCCTATCCAGTGTATACTATCATCTGCTGGCAGTTTATATAAGCCTATCCAGTGTATACTATCATCTGATGGCTGTGTATCTAAGCCTACCCAGTGTATACTATCATCTGCTGGCTGTATATCTAAGCCTACCCAGTTTATACTATCATCTGCTGTCTGTGTATCTAAGCCTACCCAGTGTATACTATCATCTGCTGGCAGTTTATCTAAGCCTATCCAGTGTATACTATCATCTGCTGGTTTCTGTGTGCTAAGCCTACCCAGTGTATACTATCATCTGCTGGTGTGTATCTAGCTACCGTGTATACTATCATCTGCTGGCTGTTATCTAACCTACCATTTTTAACATCATCTGCGGGGCTGTGTTCTAAGCCTACCCAAATTTATACTTCACTGCGGGCTGTGTATCTAACCCTACCCAGTGTATACAAATTTGCTTTTCCCTATGTAGCTAAGCCAACCCCATGTTATATCTGTTGGCCCTATGTATCTGAGCTCATCAGGTGTTATACTAATCTGCTGTCCTTGTGTATCTAAGGCCCGGTTCACACGGTGTAATTGCGGGGCATACTTCAGCCCGTAATTTGCGCCGTACTGCGTGAATTACGACTGGAATCCGTCCCAGTCATTATGGTAATCCACAGTTCTCATAGAGAACTATGGATTACATCTCCTCTCCCTGCTCGGCGAATCCGCCAGGGCAGGGAGATAAGTGACATGTGAATTACCAGCGGCGTATACGCACCGAGAGTAATGAATGTCTATGGGGCCGGCAGGCTGTTAAGTAACTGGCCGTTTTACATTGATTTTAATGGGAAATACGTGTCGTCGTTCAGACAACACTTATTTCCGTTCCGGATTGCGGCCGCAATCCGGCCGCAAAAACAATGTGCATGTCAATTATTCACCAACTATAATGAATGGGGATGGTGAATCCGTCGGGAAATCAGTTCCAACTACGTGCCACACTTAGTGGCACTTATTTGAAACTGATTTTCACCTGATTTCGGAACGTATTTACAATCGGAAATCCGGCGTAAATACGTTATGAAATAAGCCGTGTGAACATAGCCTAAGGCGCACTTTCGATTTCTGAGAAAATCATAGGCTTTTATGTGCGCCTTATAGTCCGAAAAATAAGGTATCTGATTTTATCGTTTTATATATATGTATGTGTGTGTGGTGTGTATATATATATATATATATATATATATATATATATATATTATATATATATTTTATACAAAATCTAGTTTATTAATATACAAATAGTCAAATGCAAAGCAAGTATTTTTAAGAATTCTAAGGACAAAGGATTTTAAAGTTAAATAGGTGCTATATTTATGGATATAAGATAAAATAGAAACCGTATGGAGTTTATTTATAGATTTAAAATATAGGGTTATCAAATTTTAGAATGCATTTTATGGCATAGTAAATTATATATATATATAATCCGGTATTTATTCACATATCTATTTTAATATTATTATGCCATTTATAATTATACATGTTTTAGTACATAATAATAATTTTTAACATATAGGAGTATTTGGAATGCTTGGTGAATTTATAGGAGCGCTGTTTTGTAGCTTTTGTAATGCGCACCAGAAAGTCCGTAATAAGTTTATTTAGGGAGACTGCTAAACTTGCTAAGCATGAAGTTTATAGCAAGTACGTAGTTCTTCTGCAATAGAGTAAACATTGAGCGGCAAACAAATAATGAGGGTATAACATTGTAGTAAGTTTACAGATTATGTTTGTTTTATGATAATTGTATATATGTTTATTGATTATGTTTCATCATAGAAATTATATATGTTATTCATTCTTTTAAAATATTAAGATCTAGATAATATTTTGTTATATAGGTTATAATTTGTATATTCTCCGACCATGTTATTCATATACTATATAAGATCAGTTCTGTGGCATGTTAATTTCATTTACTCCTGAGGAAGCACGTGATGACAGCGGGCGAAACGCGTTGAGTATTTTTATTTATTTACTTTTAATATATTTTTGCCAATAAATAGTGGACATAAATATATAGTCAAAGTTATCATTTTTTGGCATTAAAAATATCCCAAGCGCCTTTTTACTCTTAATCCTAATGACAAGTTGTCCTTTTTGCATTGTTATATATTCCCTGAAAGTCTTTTGTTGCAAGCAGTCGGGTGTTTTTTAAGGCCTCGTTCACACGGCTTATTTGGGCGCTGATTTCAGCCGTAACGCGTGCCGTATTTGCGCTCCAATACGGCTGAAATCAGTCCCAGGCATTACGGTAATCCACAGTTCTCCTAGAGAACTATGGATTACGTCTCCTCTCCCCGCTCGGCGAATCCGCCGAGTGGGGAGATAAGTGACATGTCAATTATTTACAGCGTGTACGTGCCGTAATTAGAAGTCAGGGGCGCAAGCAGCCGGCCCACTGCCCCGCGCCCGCTGCACAGCAGCCGGCATAATTGCGGGGCGAAATCCGTCCCCGCAATTACGTCGGCAATAAGCTGTGTGAACATTGCCAAAGAGTAAGGCTGCTATACTAGTGGATATACCTGCAGAAGAGTTGACCATTTCCATGTGGATGCAATTATCACCACACGTCTTCATATGAGTTGTACCATATCATTTGTACAACTCAGGTGAGCGGCACTAATTATTAATTACTACTACTGCTTGCCAAATTGTACTACATAAGGAGCTGCGCTTTTTGTCTCCCCACACCTTTTTGTTGTTTTACCACTATTTATATACCGTATTTTTCAGACTATATGGTAATGTAGTGTAAGGGTATGTTCACACGGCATAATTGCGGGGCGTAATTACGCCGGGACTTCGGGGGGTCTGGCAGCCCGCTGACCCCATAGATATCCATGACTAGCGGCACATTTTCGCTGCTAGTAATTGACATGTTACTTATCTCCCCCCGCGGTGTATTGTTCGAGCGGGGAGAGGAGACATAATCAATAGTTCTCTATGAGAACTGTGGATTACCGTAATGACTGGGACGTATCTCGTCCCGTATTGAGCACAGTACGCCACGAAATATGTCCCAATTTGAGCCGTGTGAACATGGCCTAACACCTTAATGACAGCTGTTTCCATGTTTCTTCTTTTTTCTTCTACGCCTTCCAAAAGCTATAACTTTTTATTTTTTTTTTTTACGTTGATGGAGCTGTGTAAAGGCTATTTTTGTGCACGATGAGCGGACGTTTTCACTGGTACCATATATATTTTTGATCACTTTGTATTCCAAATTTTATGAGGCAAAGTGTATAAAACAAATCCTGGTAGTGTTTATTATTTTTTTACAGCGCTTACTGTGGGGCATAAACACGATTACAGTGATACCCAATTTATAGTTTTTTAAAAAAAATATTGTAGTAATGTTACACAAAAAATAAATAAAATGTTCTGCATCGTTAAATTCTAAGAGACAAAACTTTTTTTTCATTGGTACTATTCTGAGTTTCATGGGGGGAGGGTGCACAGGGAGCTCAGAAAAGGAGTGCAGGGCTGATCTCACTACTCTCTGCGAGTGGTGAAGCTCTGATAGGCGGAGCTTTTCACTACAGTGAACAGATATTTAGGAGACTAAAAATTCAGGGCATCAGGCTCTTTATCCCGGGCTTCTGCGGCAAGGTCATGGGAAAGAGGCAAGAGAGCCGCGAGGAAAGTATAGGAGCCGGGGATGGACATTATGAGTGTGGTTGCGGCCTGCAGGAGGTCCCGGTCAAGAATATTGTCTTCCGGCACCCTCTTCTGGCCTCAACAACTTCCAGTCCACAAGGTAGTAACGCTTCCCCCTTATAGTCTTCTCAGCCAGAATTTCTTTGACTTCAAATACATCGGTGGAGTCAGCTTGAGGGGATGGAGAAACAACCTTTCAGGGGAAGTGGTTGAGGATCTATGGTTTGAGGAGAGAGACGTTGAAGGAGTTCAAGATACGAATCATGGGAGGAGGACAGAGTTTGTAAACTGCTGGGTTAATCTGCTGCAGCACCTCGAGAGGACCCAGGAAACATGGACCCAGCTTATAACTGGGGATCTTCAGCTATATATACTTTGCAGATAACCAAACCTTATCTCCAGGGGCAAAGATTGGAGGTCGTCTTCTTTTATCCACTTGTCTTTTCATGCGAGAAACTGCTAGCTGAAGGAAGCTATGCGTCTCACGCCAGACTGCCGTAAAGTCCCAGACTTGCGCATCCACCGCAGGAACATCAGAAGAGATCTGTAGAGGAAGACGAGGATAAGCATTGCTGACCATAAACTATATAGAAGGATAAGGCACTGGCAGAGTCAGAATCCTGGTGGTTTTAGGAGAATTGTGCCAGGGTAGAAGGTTGGCCCAGTCATCTTGACATGTAAAGACAAAATGGCGCAGGCAGTTACCCAGAATCTAGTTCACCATTTCTATCATTCATTTGAGGATGGTAAGCAGACAAAAAGTCCAATTTAACCTGCATAAGATAGCAGAGAGCTCACTTGAATTTAGGCACAAGTTGAACACCTCGATCCGAGACGATATGCTGGGAAAGTCATTGCAGTTGAGGAGGTGAAGGAAGGCTCGGCAGCAGAACAAAGTTGGCTATTTTCGAGAATCGGTCTGTCACCACCCAAATGACGGTATTGTTCAAGGAGGGTGGTAGATCAGTGATAAAGTCCATTGCCATGTGGGTTCAAGGATCATCCGGTATAGGTGTAGGCTGCAGGAGGCCAGCAGGCTTGAGACAGGAATACTTATTACAGGTACCCGTGGCACAGGATTCAACAAAGTCCCTGATATTTTAAATAGGATTTGACCACCAATAATAGCAAGATACACGTTTGCAAGATTTTTGAACTCCTGGGTGCCCAGCCACCAGAGAACAACATCCCCACTTCAAAACTTTTTTCCTGAGCGCAAGCTGCACAAAAGTTTTCCCTGGGGGAACACATTGGAGGTAAATGGGAGCTGCAGCGATCAGGCATTCAGGAGGAATAATGTGCTGAGATGCGGATTCCAGACATACTATGTCAGAAGCTTGAGCGAGGGCATCAATCTTGATGTTTTTATCTGCAGGACTGAAGTGAATCAGAAAATTGAACATGAGGGTTTTCTGGGTAAGAACTTCTCCAGCTTCCACTGAGGAGGTGGCGACCTCAAGTAAAAAGGCTTTCTCTGGGTCAGGATGGCACAGGATAGGAGCAGAGGCCAACGCTGACTTCAAAATGGAAAAGGCTTCCTCCGCTTCAGGTGGCTAAAGTTTGGGGTTTCTATTCTTCTTAGTAAGCACCACAATGGGCATCACCATGGTAGAGAAATGCAGAATAAACTGTTGGTAGTAGTTGGCAAATCACAGGAAGAGCTGTATGACCCGAAGGTCGTTGAGGCCATTGCAGGACAGCCAGCAGCTTAGCAGGATCCATCTGAAGTCCCTAGTCTGAGACAATGTAACCAAGGAAAGGCAGGGAGTACTGCTTGAAGATGTATTTATCCAGCTTGGCATAGAGTTGATTGCATTGTAGGCATCTTAGACCCTGACGTATGTGAGCCCGATGAGATTCTAGATTATCTGAGAAGACCAGGATATTGTCCAGATTTTCAAGAGGTCTCTGATGATCTGGATAACGAACTCCTGAAAGACAGCAGGAGCATCACATAGGCCAGAGGACATCCCAAGGTATTCTAAGTGACTGTCCCGGGTATTGAATGCGGTCTTTCATCACCCTCATGAATTAGGATGAGGTTATAGGCTCCCCACAGGTCTTACTTCGGGAAGACCTTGGCTCACCGGAGCCTGTCAAAGAATTCTGAGATCAGTGGTAGTGGATACCAGTTCTTCAGTTAGCTTGTTGAGACCCCAATAGTCAGTTCACTCCATCCCTGCATTATCTTTTTTTTATCACGAAGAAAAATCCAGCATTGGCTGGAGAGGAAGACTTGCTGATAAAACCCTTTTGAAGATTTTCTCTGATATAGGCTACATGTCCTGAGTGTCTGGCACAAAGAATAAATAGACCATTCCCTGTAGAGGGCTAGTACCTGGCAGAAGGTCTGTATGGCAGTCATAAGGATGAGGAGGAGGAAGGGTTTCCACCTGCTTCTCAAAGAATAAATCTGTGAATTCCTGCGGGCGGAGCAGGCAGACCTGACAGCGACTTGAAAGACGTCAGTGGAGAAGTGGTACACACCGGACAAGGTACCGTAAGATATCAGGAATGATGTCTTGTCCCCAAAGTGTAACTTTTCCCATTTGCCAATTGAGCACTGGAGCGTGACACTGTAGCCACGGAAGTCCCAGAAGAACTGCAGAGAAGGAGCAGGGTAACATATTGAACTCGATTCTTACTTCTTGAAATGCCCCCACTTAGAGACAGAGGTATTCATCGTTAATGGAAGAGATAACCAGAGGCTTGACAACCCGGACCACTGGGAGATAATACTTGGAGACCAGAGAGGCATCAACGAAAGTCTTGGCTGATCCAGAAGCTGGACCAGAGTTGGACCAGTATGGTCAGATGTGGAGAGGTAGTGTTCACACCTAGGAATGCCTCTCCCACAAAACCTAGGTGCAGGAGTTTCTCGGACGCAATGATCAGTCCATATGGAAGTGTTCAGGACTGGCGCAGTAGAGGTAAAGGGGGACATGTATGATCGGCGTTTTTGCCGGTTTTCTGGCGTATAATGCGCCTCTCGGTGCCGGCTCCACTGACGGACGCACCTCCCCTATGTGTTAGGCACATTAGGCGAAAGCGTCACCAATTTCTAATGCGCCTACCATAAAGGGGCGGTGCTGTGGGTGTACTGGGGCGGGACGCACCACATTCGAAGACGCATGTATGAATGCGGGTTGGCAAAGTGAGGCGCAGTAAAGCTCCGACAGGCAGATGAATTTCAGTGTGGTCTGTCAGAGGCGTTTGAAGTTTGCCCCGCATGTAAGAGCGCCGACCTACATCAGACGCAGTTTTCACGGAAAAACCTGTGAAAACAGGCACTTCGACACACCGATCTTTATACATGTCCCCCAAAACTTCTGTTGTCGTCAATGGGACCGTTCTTTTTGTGACGGGTAGACTCTATCCACTTGCATAGGTTCTTCAGAAGAAGCCATTGGTGGAGGAAGTAGAGGCCTTTGAAACATCGGAGCGTTCTTGATGGAGCTCCTCCTCTCTTTCGCCGAAGCTAATGTGAATGCGTGTGGCAAGATGGATGAAGTCACTCGGAGATGACGGGAGGTCTCGACCGGCCAGTTTGTCTTTTATTCTGCATGTGAGGCCCTTCCAGAACGTAGCAACAAGGGCCTCATTACTCCACGATAGTTGAGGCAAGAGTACAAAACTCTATGGCATATTAGCCAACTGAGGAATTCCCTTGGCGTAGGTCCAGCAGAGCAGTTGCTGCGAAAGACGCACAGACTGGTTCCTCAAAAACTCTGCTGATTTAATCTAGGAATGTGCAGAGATTAACAGTCACTGGATCGTTCCTGTCCCAAAGGGGAGTATCCCATGCCAGAGCATGAAAAGAGAGTGAGAAGGCTGGCCACGAATGTCACTTTGGAGCGTTCTGTGGGAAGCTGGTTAGCCATGAGTTCCAAATGCATGGTGCACCAGGTAATGAAACCCCTACTGGCCCATACTTGGTCGTGAAGGAGAGATGCAACTTGGAACTGACAGATGCCCCAGGAACCGCAGGTGGAGGAGTTCCAGCTGGTGATTGTGGTCACTTGACTGCAAGGAGTTGATGCATCATGGGTAACTTGTTGCACCTCCTGGGTGATCTGTTGTGACTCCTGAGCAACAACCATCGTGATATCCCAAATACTTGGCAGAGGTACCACGGTGCGATCCATATCCAGATCTAACTGTAACGGCCGTGGGAGGGCCTGTAACAACCTGTAGAGTGAGGATCCACTAGACCACCACAATGGGGTGTAAGTCACATCAGGAAGAGGAGTCTAAGGGGGCCCTGGTTCTCAACAAAGCCCGCTGCAAGGCAGGTTAGGCTTGCTGTGGCAAGAGACCCCCAGGTTGCTACCCCTGATGCGACTTGTTTACGGTGGCGGCTGAAGTGTAGCAAGGTACAGAATCGTAAGACAGACTTGTGGTCGGGGACAGGCAGGAAGGTTAGGGAGGCAGCAGGCAGAACATGGTCAGCAGACGTAGGCAGGGGTCAAGCTACACAGAAAGACAAGAACACTAATCAATGCTTTCTCTTGGGGCATGGGGAAGAGCCAGGACTTAATGCGTTTGGGTCGCAGGGCTACCTATGCCCAGAACAACAGAAGGAGAGGTACGGGTACACTCACGACCTACTGTGTTGGGGGTACCTTAACACTCATGTGGGTCATGGACAGGGGTTAATAGTTGAGGCTCAGTGGGGTTGCTGTACATAGGTGATATATAGGAAGGCCACGGATGAAATGCGGTATATGCTGGCAAAAAAAATGGTGGCTAAAATATGTCTCGAGCATAAAATTCAATTCACTTTGTCATTCTGTACATTTTGGTCATTGACCTTTTTTTTCAATACACATCCTCCGTTGAATGAGTTGTAGGTACTTTGGAAGTGTCAGTGCTGGCAGTGCCAGTCTGTATAAGGACACACCTGTCTGACATGGTTACACCCCATTGTCAGATTATTCATACACTTTGTGGAGGCATAGTAGAGAAATGGCCCAACATAAGAGTTGTGATAAATTATTTTTCAGAAATGTTATTTGCATACCAAACGAAACATTTACTACAATAGAGTTTTGTGTTAGAGCTTATTTGTGTATTTATGTATCCTATTTTCTCTCAGGGCACTGTATGGCCTAGAAGTCTCTTTATACTTTTATGGTGCACTACTCAATGACAAACGATACCTCCCCTCCCCCATAGTAGATTTACTATTACAGTTTAGTTCCCGAAGTGTTCTGGTTTTCTGGGACTTAGGATATCCTTATCGACCTACCTCTGCAGCAAGCACTTCATCCTTTTCATTGTTTTCCAGGCATAGCCTGCACATCCTATAGGGGCCATACCTGATAACTGCATATCTCGGCAGCTCAGTCTTTATGCTGCAATGCCATGCACAGCCACTAGATAATGTATGGTACTTTTGGAATATATACATATATTAAATGCACACATTTTATTTATTTATTTTTTTTCAACCACACATTGCAATAGCTGTAACTGGCACCATATAATGTACTGTGAAATAAAAAAAAATCCTTGTGAGGTGGTAGGGAGGAGAAAACTGCAGCATTTTTTTGGGGTCTCAGAGTTTCAAAGGTATGTTTTCTTTATTCTGTTGGGTCTACGATCTAGGCACTTCCAAGCCTCTATAGTTTCTCTTATGTTTTTTTTTTTTGTTTTTTTTTTTTAAATTCAAGAAGGTTTTATTAATGGACAAGTCAATGAGTCACATAGTTACACATATGCATAAAATGACAGAAAGGTGATCAAAGAGTTTACAGCTGCATATAGCCTCAATAATACAAAAGCAAAATAGATCCTGTCAAGGAAACAATAAATCTGAGAACGTAAGAATAAAAACAAATGTTAGAAACCACACATCGGAATGGGGTGCCCTTCTTAATATGAAATATAAAGTAGGACCATTGCAGCAAGAGGGTACCATATGCGCCTTCATGAACAAGGCATATAAAAGGGCGAAAGTCGATGTTGTGTAAGCTAATTAGCAAAATAAAGCATCAACACATAGCCAAACAAATTATATCTACACAGAAGACACCCAGAAACACACACAAAAAAAAAAAAAGGAGAGGAGGGGGTAAAAGGAGAAGAGTGCTCTCCCACCACCTCGAGCACTTAAGAGGTAATTGAAAGAAAAAGTGGGGAGTTTAGAAAGAGTAACCAAGGCGACCAGGTTTTACGGAATTTATTTACTTGTTCAGGAGTACGGGAGATCAATTCCTCCATCCTCCTCACAAAACCAATCTCCGCGAACCAATCATCCAGGGACGGCGTGGTCGTCGACTTCCATTTCCGTGGGATCACAGTTTTGGCAGCCTGAAGCAGGTGCTTCAGAAGAGACTTTTTGAATTTTTCAGCAGCAATGGGAATCATGAAAAGCAGCAGTGCCTCCGGAGAATTTGGAATCGAGACTCCAGTGATTTCCTCAATGACCTCCAGGACTGAAATCCAAACGCTTCGTAACTCAGAGCATCCCCACCATATATGGGCCATGGTCCCCTTTTCCCTTCCACATTTCCAGCACAGGTCCGAAGTGGAGGGAAAGATCCTATTCAAGACTACGGGAACCCTGTATCATCAGGAAAGAATTTTATAACCGGTCTCCTGATGTTTGGACGCTACCAATGCCCTGTGGGTCATCTGGAAACATCGCTCCCATTGGGCTGAGGTAAAGGAAAGGCCCAGTTCCTCCTCCCACTTAAGGCAGAAAGGAGGGGGGGAGCTATCCCGGCTTGAGAGCAATAATTTATACAGGAATGAATTGAGTGCCTCATTCCTGCAGACGACACCACCACTGACTCAAAAGTTGTGAGGGGCCTTGTCAAGTGGCCTCTGGACTTAATCTTATGAAAGAAGTGGGCAAGCTGAGCAAGTTGAAATGAGGCAGATGTAGGGACTGGAGCCTCTCCAAGGATGTCGCCAAGCGGTCGCAACTTCCCCTCAGAAGCTACTTGGTGCAAACGCAGGGGTGTTCTTTTCGTTCCACCCAAGAATACATTTGGCGAGATACCCGGAGGGAAGTCAGGGTTGTCTGTAATAGGCAGGCAAGGGCCTCCACGATCTATAAGAGAGTGGGAGGTCCTGTGGGAGTAGAGGACGGACATGGTCTGCCCCACACAGAAAGAGGAGGACATGCCATCACCCAGAGCAGGAGTCCAGGTCCAGGGGAGAACCGCCACCGCGGAAGAACTAAAATCCTCCGCTAAAGTGACCCAAAGCTTCCTATCTCTATCTGCAACCAGGGCCAGGAACCTTGAATAGGCCGAGGCTAGATAATAGAGCCTACAATCGGGCAGTCCCGTGCCACCCTCGGCCTTAGATCTTGTTAACGTGTCATATGCTATGCGTGGTCTACGCGCGGACCACACAAAAGCTGTAAAACATCTCCGAAGAGCGTTCCAAAACTGCACGGGAACATGTATGGGAAGGGTTTGAAAGAGATATAGGAACTTGGGAAGAATAGACATTTTTAATAGGTTGATTCTGCCGAACCAGGATAATTCCTTATTCTGCCAGCTATCCTGATCCCGTTTGGTTTTACGCAACAGAGGGAGAAAGTTAGTAGCATAGAGCCTCGACAAGTCTTCAGAGATATGCACCCCCAGATATGAAATACCCGCCCCAGGCCACCTGAAAGGAAAGTTGGACTGTAGAGAAGCCTGGTCTCGGGTAGTAATTCCGACCCCAAGGACCTCAGATTTGGACATGTTTATTTTAAAGTTTGACCAGTCCCCAAAGTTTTTGATTACGGCCATCAGAGCTGGGAGGGAGATGTGAGGGTTTGTGACGTAGACCAAAAGGTCATCGACAAACGCCGAGCATTTATACTCCCGGGCTCCAATGGTGATCCCCTTAATGTCCGGGTTAGATCTGATGGCCGCCATCACTCTCCATCACCAGGACGTATAATAACGGGGACAAAGGACAACCCTGCCTAGTCCCATTCGAAATGGAAAAGGAAGCAGACAGGGTACCATTGACCTTGAGATGAGCAGAGGGCGCTCGATACAGAGCAGCAATCCTAGCCAAAAAGTTAGGGCCAAGAGCCAGGTGGCTGAGGGTCTGGTGCAGAGAAGGCCACGAAATACGGTCGAACGCCTTCTCTGCATCCAGCGACAATATAATCAGCGGGATCTTGTGGGATCGAGCATGGTGGATAATATCCAAAGTTTTAAGCGTATTTTCGCGCGCCTCCCTGCCCGGGACAAAGCCCACCTGGTCTAGGTGGATTATCGAGTTTAGGATAGGATTAAGTCTGTTGGCTAACATTTTGGCGTAGATTTTCAGATCTACATTTAACAGGGAGATAGGACGGTAACTGCCGCAGCATTGGGGGTCCTTGCCAGGCTTGGGAATAATAGCAACATATGCCAGCGTAGTCTGGGCAGGGAAGTGAGTATCAGCTGAGATGGCGTTGAAGGCATCCAAAAGCACCGGGCTGAGTAAATCCCGGAAGGTTTTAAAGAATTGTCCCGTGAAGCCATCTGGCCCTGGGCTTTTTCCACCTGTAAGACCCTTAGTAACCGACTGCAACTCCATCAGTGTGAATGGTTCCGCCAGTGCCTCTACGACCGAAGCCGGGTTCCTAGAGGATAGTGAGGGGTGAGGGAACACTCCCGGCTTATTGGGCTGGGTGGGGGGGGGAAGGTTATACAATTTGGAATAGAACGAATGGAAAGTTTGAGCCATGTCCTCAGTGCGATGAGCCACAGCATTCGAAGTGGTTTTGATAACAGGGATATGGGACTGGGCCATCCGGGAGCGGACTGCCCTGGCCAACATCCATCCACATTTGTTGGCGTATTCATAAAATGAACTGCGGCATCTTTGGATGAAACAGCCCCAAGAATTCTCCAGAAGGCGTCGTACCTTCAGACGTGCCTTTAGCAGTTCTCGGAGGACTGTAGGGGAAAGGGCACCTTTGTGCACAGCCTCTAGAGTAGAGACCTTAGAAAGGGCTTTTGTGAGGGCCGCCGCTCTGTCCTTTTTAAGCCTGGAGCCATGTTTAATGATAGTGCCCCGAAGCACGCACTTAAGAGCCTCCCATTGGTTGGTTCTAGAGGTGGGGTCAGAGGTGTGGAAAGACAGAAACTGGGAGACCTGGCTCTTAACATCAGCGACACATAACGGGTCTAGAAGGAGAGACTCATTTAGCTTCCAATTCCAGACCTTCACACCCGTGGCAGGGAGTCGCAGAGTACAGAACACCGGGGCATGGTCCGACCACAGAATATTCCCAATTGAGGCAGAGACCGTCCAAGGTAGGGCCGAATGTTGAACCATTATATAGTCTAAACGACTATAAGAGCCGTGGGGAGGAGAGAAGAAGGAGTAGTCCCTATCAGAGGGGTGCATGATCCTCCAGACGTCGCAGAGCTGGAGAAGTGAGAGGGCTCTTTTCACCTTCTTAATGGCCGAGTATGCTAAAGCTGACTTCCCAGAGGAGTTATCCAACGTGGGATCCAGCGTAACATTAAAATCCCCACTGAATATCACTGTCCCCTGAACCAACGGGAGGGAAATGTCGGTCAGCGTCTCAAAGAAACCTGCCTGGCCCACATTCGGAGCATACGCATTTATGATAGTAAACAGCTGGCCATTGATGGAAAGAGTCAAGATGAGGTAACGGGCCCCCGGGTCAACAGTACAGCTGACGACCTGATGGGTCAAGGACCGATGAATCGCTATGGCAACTCCCCTGGACCGGGACTCGTGACAATTAGCAAAGTGCCACGAAGTATAGTATTTACTCTTGATGTTAGGGGCATGTCCTACCTTAAAATGTCTCTTGGAGGCATACAATTTGGACCCTGGTGCGATGAAAATGGTAGAGAACCTGCGCACGTTTCTCCGGTGTGTTCAGACCCCTCGCATTAAAGGAGGCAATGCGGAGATCCATCTTGATAGGAGTGAAATGGGGACTTCAGTCTGCACCGGGCCGGAACAGGCCTCCAACTCCGGAACCACTGCTGCAGAGGAAGGAGAGGGGGAGAAAAGAGGGAAGGGGCAGGAGGAGGAAAAGAGAGGAAAAAAAAACACCCCACACACACTCGGACAAACAAAACACGAGACAAAAACCCAAAAGCAGGCACCTAAGTCCTGCGCGTTAACTAGACAAGATAGTAACAAGAAATGTGGATCCTGCTAAGTTAAGTGAACTCAGAGCAGGAGTTCCGCCTACTGGGGGAATGTGGGAGAGCTCAGGAACATCGAGAAGACTCCTCGTAGCCATTACTATAGTACAACTGAACGAATCTAATTATGATAATAACCAGGCCGCCGTTGAGCCAATGTACAAGGGGAAACCTATGTAAACATCTAAGGGACCGTAGACAGGACCTTGGCACCATAACCTGCGGGTGATTGGTGGTGTCCACCAGGACGTGTTAGAGGGGACTACTTCTCCCGCCAGCGAGTGCCCTCCATGACAGTAAGTGGGGCTCCTCTAGGGAGAGTCTCCGGAACAGTGTCCTCAGGCAGGGTTCCGAGGGGGAGAGTGACGCGGATCCCGAGCCACGTGGCCCCCAGAGCTTGGTCGCCGGTCCCTCTGCCTCCCCTGCAGTGGGGCAGTGGTAGGCGGTGTGGAAATAAGATGCAATCGTCTCTTCCGCTGGGGTGGCTAAAAGGCTAGGGAAGCCAAGGTCGGCCAATCTGGGAGTGAGAGGTCCTCAATCTGAAGAGCCTGTAGCACCAATGGAATGTCCTTCGCCGACCGGATCGTTAGTTTGTTTAGGTAAACGAACATGCAGCGCAAAGGGGTATCCCCAATGAAAGGGAATATTTTTCTCCTTCAATACATCATAGAGTGGGTTCAGGGCGGCCCTCTGGGCTAGTGTGAGACGAGATAAGTCCTGTAAAATCCTAATAGGAGCGACCTGATAGGACAGTGACTTGCGGCGCCGAGCTTCGAAGATGATGTCCTCTTTCATGGCAAAAAAGTGAACACGGCATATGACATCTCGTGGCCTTGGATCTACAGGATTAGGAGGTTTCAGCGCTCTGTAAGCCCTGGCCAGTTCAATATGAGCCGAAGGTGGGCGCCCTAGAAGGTCGTTAAAGATAGCCGTGACCACTGCGAACAGATCAGTATTAGGGACCGATTCGGGGAGGCCTCTGATGCGTAGGTTATTGCGCCTGCTACGATTTTCAATGTCATCTAAATGCTGTTGCAGGGCGAATATTTGAGCCGAGTGGTGTGCCACCTCATCAGTGACCGATGCCAGATTAGCAGAGTTCTGGGTCTGGGTCTGATCTAAATCGTCCACTTTTGTATGCAAGGAGGATAGATCAGCTCGGAGGTTGGCAAATTCCCCGACCATCTGTGTAGACAAAGTGGAGATGTCGGCTTTTGAGGGGAGCGACTGCATTAGTTGTTTCAGGTCGGCTAATGTCACTGGTCTGTTTTCATCCAGTGAGACTGGGGAGTTGTTGACAGAAAGAGATGCATGCACCTGGGCAGTGCTTGGTACTGGTGCCCCAAAAATCGCGTGTGTACCCTTTAGGCTGTCAGTCAGGAATGCATGAGCAGGGGAGGCCCCCCGAGCAGGCAGAGGTTGCCCCCCACAGTGATCAGGAGAAAGTCCAGGCGCCCGTGGACCAGTGGCAGGCAGCGAGCCCCCTGGTGAGGCCGCCATCTTAGGTAAGGGGGACATGTCCCATGAAGATCCCGTGGACCAGTTGGGGGATCCCGCTGCAGGCGGTTGTGGGCCCATTGTGCTGGGAGATAGAGAGCTCCTGGATCTCTGAAGGCAAGGCCTCCCCCCAATGTGTTGCCACACTGATATAGCAGAAGTGGTCATGGGATCCGATCCCTGTGGGTAGGGGCCTGTAAGCTGTGTGGCCTGGAGAGCAGAGCAAGCCCCCTCCAGCTGAAGTGCCATTATTGCCCCAGGGATTGTGGAGGAAGAGGGGCAGCCATCAGGAGCAGATGTATAGTCCACTGGTGCAGCGTGGATGATCCCAGTTATGTCCGGGTGAGAGCAGGAGCCAGACTGGTGCACATAGGGAGAGCTCAGTTAAGCGCCGGCAGCTCCGGCTGCGTGCGGCTCTTAGCTACAGCAGGCGGTGACTCACCCCGGTGCGCAGGAGAAGCAGCGCTTCCATTTCGGGTCCCAGGCGCCGGAGGAGAAGGTCGGGTGCCCGGAGTCTCCGTCTCCAACTGCAGGTACGGCGCCATGTGTTGCCGGGGAGTCCCTCGGAGCCTCGGGGAGGGCGGGGATGATAGCGCTCCTCTCCTTTGCAGGTCAGCGTCCGGGAAGCCTGATAGAGACGCCACGCGGCGTCGGCCATCTTGCGGCCCAGCGGGGCCGAGAGTCAGGAGCGATGATGCGGGCTTCACCGGCGGGAAGAACGCCCCAATGTCCTCCTGGTTAGTGCCAGAGCGCGGGGTGCCCTTGGGTTTCTGTCTCTTGCCAGTCTTCCCCAGGTTGAATGAATATGATGGTCTGGAAAAGCTGGAGACTGTGAGGAGCTCTGTGATGTGCGTCTTCACACGGCCATTGCTAAGCCACGCCCCCTCTTATGTTTTTAAATTTATTTATTTTTCCACTAATTAGTTTTGTCATATTCTGACCAATAACCTTTTCATTTTTCAATCCGCGCTATGCAAGAACTTTTTGTTGCAGCAATGTATGGAGTGGGCTCTGCTCCTGAGCCTCTCTCATACTCCCTAATGACACCATTATGTACATGTTGTGTGTGCAGGGCCGTTCCTAGGCTAAACTGCGAGGTGAAGAAATTTCTCCTCCCGATAACATAATGCGACACAGTACATCACTATCAACCAAATATACAAAAAGCTTTAACACAATGTGCTACGTATAAAACGACTGAATAATAGTCATACAGTTACCAAATAACACTGCTACACAAAACCAGTCCCAGGCTAACAGTACCAATGTCCTACTAAGACCACATATCACCAGCACATAGTGACCGAATAATACCACCACACCATGACCACTTATCACCACCATATAGTGACTGAATAATACACCATACCATTACTGAATACAAACCATTATACTACAACCTATATTACCAACACACAGTGACCATACAGTGGTGGATACCAATTGTACACACCTATAGCCAGGTATTAGCCCCCTGCAGCTAATGATAAAAAAAAAAAAAAAAAATCACATAACTCGCCGCGCGTCCAGGTCCGGGAGCTGGTGAGCAGTGTAGGCTGCGTAATGTCATCACGCCGCTTACGCAGTCACGCAGCTTCCAGGGATCTCCTAGGCCAGCAGAGCTCCTGGCTTAGTAAATCCAACGTCACAGGGGGCATGGTGAAAGCCGTGCGCCCCCTGCGACACTGATACAGGGGAGAAGGCAGGAGGTTAACAATCCGTCCTGTCTCCTCCCTGTACCAGCAGCTGCACAGCGAGTGTGCAGCTGCTGACTGACGTAGAGTGAGAGGCTAATGGGCGGGCGGCCACGGCGCGCCCCTCGGGTGAGCGGAGCATCAGTGCCCCACGCGATCACCCGCCCCTAGGAACGGCCCTGTGAGTGTGGTTAATGGGTTAAACCTATGGAATATTGCTTATAAAAGTGTATATTTTTTTAAATAAAGAATGGTTTCTATGTGATGCCCACACATAGTAATGATGTATTGGACTAGATTCTTATAAAACAACTAAGTGGTTGCCTTGGGTATGACTTTAGTCCGAGACAATAGATGATTACATATGTGTTATAAAAAGGTTTATGTTCTTTATATACGCTGACTGTGCAATTTAGACAACACCAGGTACTGAAAGGAGAAATTTTAAAAGGGACCTAATATTAATAGGGGTCACTAGATCACCTAATACAATGTGGATAAATAACATTTTCACTGGGTTTCCATGCTGACTGTGATGTATTTTTCAAATGCATCAAACCCAGGACTTTTTTCAAAAACTCACATTTTCTGAATACACATGGTACATAATTATCTGAAATTTTGATTGCAGAAGAAACTAGGGTTCATTAAAAAAAAAAAAGTTGCTGCTTGCGTTTTTTCTGCATTTTTTTTTTTCTTACATTTTTGTTTCTTACAACAAAAATGCAGCTTGTGAACTCAAACTTGAAGCTCAAGGCACTAGCTGGTTCTGAAGCTCTGTCCTAATCTCTTGAGTGGACTGAGCTGCAGCAAAAGGCAAAGCCACACAAGTCTATACACCGCTATGCCTACCTGAAGTTCTTCTGCATGCACCTTCAGAGAACAGGCATATACCCATTTGCCTACTGCTATACAGCTTTACACATCAAAATGGCACTACTTAGTACTGTAATTGCACTGTTGGTATACAGAAGAAGTCAGCTCCTAAATGAACACTGTGACCTCTCAGAAAGCCAGCACGATCGCTCCATTATGCTGTCTACTGCATGTTTATTTTATTAATTTATTATTCTGTAGTCCTCTTCAGAGTTTTATCACTTATCAGTCCAACACATCTGAATTGTCGATTGTATTTTTTCTATGCCAGTGGGAGTAAACCCATGCAAACGCAGTGATAACATGCAGACATGCATATATTGTCATTGGTTGTATACAAACCTAGGATTCTAGCATTTCTGCCCAACAGTGCAGATCACTGAGCCACGATGCTGCCAACACATTTTCAAGTTTACACTTTGATGGTCTTTAGTTTGTGTAATATACAAACTTTATTTCTAGGGTTTTTTAATTACAGTACAGTGTATTCTTGAGTGTAACAAATGTATATTGTCTTTTTCCTATAGACAAAAAAGTTGTTTGTTATTAACAGTATGCAGCAGTCTTTTGTGTAAGCTATAACCACCTATACGATTGTGTGTGCATTCTTCTTTTGAGTGTGTTTTATGATCACAAATAGGTCCTCTCTTCTTACTTTCTAGAATACTTGGCATTTTTTTTTTTTTTTTAAATATACCCTTCTGTTTGTTTTTTTTTTTACTTTTCAGCAAAAGACAAGGATCCGTGTAGTCTGTAAGATTGCAGGGACAAAACCATTTTGCTTTCATTTTTTTTTTTTCTTAATTTCAATATTTGAAGGGGTTGTTTCCTCACTACAAATTGACCTCCTAGAGGACATTATGAGATGGGACAATCCCATTAAATCATGAAATTAGATTTCTCATTTAATTGTACAAAACAAAGGTCTAATAAAGATGTTCACAACCTTTTGGTAAATTGTGAGCCACATTCAACTCCAAAACGAGATATATGGGAAGAAACAAAAATTCAATAATTTTCAAGCGTTATTTTGGTACATATTTCTATGTTAAAGGTGTATTTCCATTTCAGACATTTTATAATATATCAAACAGGATATGCCATAAATGTCTGATAGATGCATACTTCATCTATAGAACCTGCAAGAATGGGGGTCTCCTTACCCTACCTCCTCTTTAGTACCAAAGCAAAACAAGATTGGGAAGTGGAAACGCTGATAGTTGTTATGGAATTCAGTAGGCACATGCAGTTGTTTTTCACCTGTATTTTCTACGTGTGTACATAATTATTTATTGTGCAGCCATGCTGTGTTCATTACATCAGCCATTGGGACCATAGAAGATGACATATTAACTTCTATGGGGGAGTTTTATTTAAAGATTTCTTTAACATACACATTTGATTTAAACAATAGCTTATCCTCTGATGACTCATTCCCTATAAATTAACCCTTGGTTAAAGGGGTTTTCTCACTACAAAGATTAACTTTCAATATAAAAGGACAGTTAAATGAAGACTTTTTCTAAATACATTGGTCAATAGATTTTTACTTTAGTCTTGAGATTTTCACTGACCATAACTCTGTTATATGATTAAAGCAGGAAGCTTAGAGCTTTAGTGATGTCACCCCATGACTGACTGAGCAAACGAAGTATCTCTAAGGCTAGGTTCACACGGCATAATTGCGGGGCGTAAGGACATGTCACTTATCTCCCCCTGCGGTGTATTGTACGAGCGGGGAGAGGAGGCGTAATCCATAGTTCTCTGTGAGAACTGTGGATTACCGTGATGACTGGGACGCATTTTGCTCGTATTTCAGCGCAGTACGCCGGGATGGGAAGGAGTTTTTTCCCTAAAATGAGGACAATTGACCTTCCTTTGGATCAACACTTGAGCAGAATAGGCTGAACTGGATAGACGTCTCTTTTTTTTTTTTTTTTTTTTTTTTTTTTCCGGCCTCGCACATGTGAGGAATGCACACTGCCCCCCTCTTCTCCCTCTGTTATCAGGCAGGAGGCTGTATGACTGTGTTATATGAAGGTATCTCAGAATTAAACAGTCAGTGATTAGTCAGATCATTCACCTTAGGCCTCGTTCACACGGCTTATTTGCCGACGGATTGGCGCCGTATTCCGCGCCGGATTTGCGCTTCAATACGGCGCCAATCCGTCGGAGTCATTACGGTAATCCACTGCTCTCATTGAGAACAGTGGAAATCCGTCGCTCCTCCCCGCTCGGCAAATCCCCGCGGGGGAGAAAGTGACATGCACATTATTTACGGCGCGGACGCGCCGTAAAACAATGCATTGTCTATGGGGCCGGGAGCGGCGCCCCCGCCGCGCTCCGGCCCGCCCCGCCCCCTATTCACGGCGGATTTGTGCGCTCAATACGGCGCACAAATCCGTCGGCAATAAGCCGTGTGAACGGGGCCTTAGAGCTGGGAGAGGAGTATACAGCCTGGAGCCCTCTCACATAGCTGGCTTTACTTTACAGAGTGTGCAGGCAGCCAATCACAGCGCAAGGGGTGTTTCTGGGGCGTTTCCTGTCTGGGGACGTATCCCAACAGGCTGAATTCAATCTCCTAGAATTAGCTGAAGAACACTTCAAACAATAAAAGCCCTTTAAAGGCAGACAATGTCAATTCAACATCACTTGATTCATTTCATATAGTGCTCTGGAAAAAATAGAGGTGCTCTAATTGGTTGCTATGAGAAACAAAGAGTTCTAGTTTTCATACATGTGGCCCCATGTAAACATGTGAATAACTGTCAGCTAGCCCCGCCCACTGGAAGTTATTCACGTTTCTACCTATTCAAAGTAATAGGTTTATCAGTTGAGGTGGGTGGGGTTTTAAATTACTCTTTGACTCTCTTCTAGCTGAAAACTGCAGATTTGAGCATTAAAGGAGTTGTCTCCCAAACTAGGGTTTCAAAGAATGCAATGAAAGAATTCTGTCACTCCTGTTCAACAAATTTTGATAAGCTCATGCTTGTACGTACGTTGTCTTTCAGATCAATTAGATTAGATTAGTTTCTCAAAATACTTGAAAGATTTTATTACCCCCAAAACAAAAGCCCTAATTACAGAGCTGTTTACTTTTAATAAATCAACTTTTTACTGTCTGGCAGCACAGGACACTGACTGAAAATGCTGACCTGTGTGTGATCACCTCGTTTCTCTTGAACAAACCCCCAGGAGATTTTTTTACGGTCGGTTACTGGGGGAACTGAAAAAGCCACTGAGGAAAAAATTTCACTTGACTCTTTGGGGAAAACAGGGGAAACAATGTCTTTATTTTGTTTTCCCCTACAATTTGAAAGCTATTCTTTGTACGAGAAAACCCCTTAAATACTCAAAAACTACAGCATCTTCCAGAATAAGGGACACAGCGCTGGAAACAGAATGTCTGACACTACCTTGTTCTGTCCTCAGCCCGGGGGCATAAACTATGTGACAGGTTCCCTTTAAGTAAATAAAGTCATTACTAGACCTAAAACTCTGCAGAAGAGAGCTGGGAGAGGTGGTCTTGTGTCCTCTAAGGAGAAAAATCTTCTTGATCTCTTGAACAAGGGAAGATCCATGAAAAAAATGTATTTAGTAAGTAGGTTTTTATTTACCTTTACCTACATGTTAAAAGCTAATCATTGTAGTGAGAGATGAGCTTTCAACAAACAGTGGTTGCTATGGTAACCTGAATACCTGTTATCTGATTAGCTGAGAGCAGGAGTGACATCATCCCATGGACAGACTGAGATGACTGAGCTGTGAGTGAACTAATTAAACTAAACAAGGTTAGCTGCAAGTAACAAAAGGTACAAGTGCTGTGAGCTCGTAGGAGCATGGAGTTATCTATATTTGTGTTAGGGCATGTCCCCACGGCAAGGGTTTTTTGGCCGGTTTGCAGTTTTTCAGACCGACTGAAAAACCGGCCGAAAATGAGCACAATTGTGCTCTATGGAAAACCCGTGCAGCAGTCCCCACTGCACGGGTTTTCCGCCCGGCGGTTTTACATTGAGCAAGCACCTTCTTCCATCCAGTTTTCGGACGGAATGTGTGCTTCTCAATGGGCGGGGGGAGGGCTCTTCTCCGCTCATCGCGGAGAAAAGACGCCCCCCCCCCCCTCCCTCCCCGCGGCCGTGGGGACGGGTGCAAAACAGGTAAAATACCGTCCGGTATTTGTCCTATGCCGTGGGGATGCGCCCTTAAAGATAACCATCTCCTGCTCTGTCAGAGCTCTGCTCTTGGGGTGACCTCACTCCTGCTCACAGTTAATCAGATAATAGATGTGTGCAGTTACCATATAAACTGTTTGTGTTGAAAGCTAATATTCCTAGCGAGAGAACCCCTTTAAGAGCCTGCGTGCTTAGATGTATGCTAGACAGTTGTGCCATTAAATCGTAAATTGATGGCTATTTTGCAGTTCATTCATCACCATAGTATATAAAAGAAAGAATGTGCGCTGTGGTGTGTTTCAACTCAGAACTGCCTTCAGCTTGTTTGTTATCAAAATGAATAATAAGTTACTTTATAATAGTTTAGCTGGACTCTTAGTGCTGCATTGCATTTTGGAAGATTTTTTCCTACATCAGATTACTGTACGGTACATTGAAGTTTAGCCCCTTAACGACCACGCACCGTCTTTTGACGTCGGCTGGTGCGGGTCGTTCATCTGCAGCAACATCTTTTGCCATCGCTGCAGACATCGGGGTTTCCGGCGCCGCAACTGCGCTGGGATCGGGGCTGTACAGCCCTGATCCCAGAGCATCTCCTGCGAGCACTGGGTTGTGGAGGAAACCTCCGCAACCCGGTGCTTTAACCCTTTGATTGCGGCGGTGCATTACCGCAGCACAATCAAAGGGTTCCCTTGCTCTGTCGGGTGATCAGAACACCCGGTGACCCGACAGAGCCCGGGGAACGGCTGCACAGTCAGCTCTGGGGGACCTAGAGTGGCCCCAGAGCTGTCTGTGTACGAAGCCAGTGACCTGGACACACTGTGTGCTGTCCAGATTACTGTCTGTGTCAAAGTGACACAGATTAGAATGTATTAGCATATATGAATATGCTAATACATTACTAAGTGTAAAAAAAAAAAAAAAAGTTACACCGTTCTCCTTTCATGGGATTAAAAGGAAAAAAAAAAGTAAAACATATAAAAAGTGTAATAAAATAAAAATAATTGTGCATGCAATACACACAAAAAAACCTACACATATTAGGTATCCACACTACCGTAATATCCTGTAGAATTAATTTAACAAGTTAAGTGTGAAATGTGAATGGTGTAAAACAATTTTTAAAAAAGTTAAAAAAAAAAAAAAAAAAAAAAATAAAAAATTCTGCAATTCTTTATAAGTGAACTTAAACTATTCCCCCATAAAGTACAACTTGTCTCGAATAAAATGAGGCCTCATCCAACTGCGTCATTGAAAAAATAAAAAAATTACAACTGTTGAAACGCAAGGAGGCAAAAACTAAAAAAAATGTCTGGTCATTAACTACTTTTCAGGCCTGGGGCTTAAGTGGTTAAGATTATCCAGAATACAAATCACCAGAGCAAGCACTGTGCCTGCCTTGGGCCAGCAAGCCCTCTGCAAACAAGTGTGTGTTGTGTGTGGTGTGTGTGTGTGTGTGTGTGTTGTGTGTGTTGTAAATGGGTTAAAATACATGGTTTATTATAAGCTAAGATACACAGTATTTTCAAAGAGACGCTGAAGCTGGCCATACATGTTGTATGGCCGAAAAACGCCAATTTATACAGTTTTCTGCTGACCACTAGCTCCTTTTAATGATACAAATGGTTTTGAAAGATGCCAACCAAAGAGATTTTGATCAAAGTTGGTCTACTGTGCTGGATTTTTCAGTTGTTGGGAAACTATAGTTGGTAAATTGTTCATGCAAGATGACAGATCTGCATTCCATAATAAGAAGCTTAGGCCAAGTCCTAGATCACATCAGAGGCCGATTGTCAATTTGTCATCCAAATTAACAACCTTTTATAGACCAGAAGCTAGTCTAAAATCCATAATGTATGGTCAGCATATAGATGTCTTCAAAGGGATCACTTGGTGCTCAGGTGATCACATTCCCTTTGGTTGCAACAGATCTAGCTTTGGGCTAACCCCTTCCCGCTGCAGCATATTTTTTTTTCTTTCCCACCCCCCTATCTTCATGGTTGCTTTGCTTTGTGGGGCAAGATGTACTTTTTAATGGTACCATTGACTGTACTGGGCAACCCTGCCCCTCCCTCCCAAAAAATAAAATTGGCGTGGGTAGGAAGGTGCAACACTTTTGCATGGGTTTTATTTTATGGAGTTTACTGTTCAGCACAAATGACATGTTATCTGTATTATGCTGGCCAGTATGATTCCAAATGTTAAGAGTTTTTTTTAGAGTACTTTAAAAAAATAAAAAATTATCTTTTTAATTTGTGCTGCAGTGCTATTTACTACAACCCATAGCTTTTTTGTTTTTCCATCTATTGACCTGAGTGATGGCTTGTCTTTTGTGGGCTGATGTGTATTTTTTTTTGTACCATTTTGGGGTACATGTGACTGTTTGATCACTTATTATTCCAATTTTCTGGGGATGTGAGGTGACCAAACTTTTGGTGTTGGGAATTTTTATTTATTAGACGGTGTTTAGTGTATGGGTTAAATTCTATTATAATGTAATCAATCAGACTTTTCACCCCTTACCGCCGCAGCCAGTTTTCTCACAGAGCCCAATTTTTTAAATCTGGACGTGTCCCTTTATGTGAGAATAACTTTTTGACACTTTTTACCTAGCCGTATGATTCAGAATGTGTTTTTTCATAACACATCGTGCTTTAAGCAAGTAAGAAATTTTGGTCCAAACAATCCTTATTTGTGAAAAATATTTGCTAAAAGTTAATAGACACCCATAAAGACCCCTTATTGGAAACTACACCCCTTAATGAATATATCCAGGGGTGTAATGAGTATTTTTTTAGCATTAGGCTGTGAACATGGAGAAGCTTTTTTTTTTTCCAATAATCTGCAACTTTAGCTAAAAATGTTTAATTTTTACAAGGAATCCTGGAAAAAAAAGCACCCCATATTTTATGAAATTTCTTCCAAATTAGGCAATGCCCACCATGTGGGTGTAAACTGATTTTTGGGCACATGGCAGGGCATACAAGGGAGGGCGCGCTATTTGGCTTTTGGAACGCAAATTTTGGCGGGTGCCATGTCGCATTTGCAAACCCCTAAAGTGCCAGAACAGGAAAAACCTTCAAGAAGACCCCCCATTTTGGATTCGACACCCCTCATGGATCTCATCTAGGGGTGTATTGTGCATTTTGGGTGCACATGTGTTCCATAGTGTTTTTTTTTTTTTTTTTTAGCATTGGGCCTTGAAAATGGGGGGGGGGGGGGGGGAGCAGTTCTACCATTTGGTTTATTTGGGTTTCAATTTCACAGCTTTCGCCGTACAGTGTAAATTACAGGGTAACTTTGTAATGCGGGTCAGAGGAAAAGAAATGGTGCCGCACACCAAGAGATAGCAAGGGTGCCCCCTCCTTATACAGCTCCCCTCAGGAACGCAGGTATATAAAACTCCCCTCAGTAAGGCAGGTATATACATATATGTCCCCTTAGGCAGGTATAAAGATATAGGCCCCCTCAGTAAGGCAGGTATATAGAGATAGAGCGCACCCCTGTCAGGCAGACCTATAGAGAGCGCACCCCTGTCAGGCAGACCTATAGAGAGCGCACCCCTGTCAGGCAGACCTATAGAGAGCGCACCCCTGTCAGGCAGACCTATAGAGAGCGCACCCCTGTCAGGCAGACCTATAGAGAGCGCACCCCTGTCCGGTGAGTGAAGTGTGTTCTTCTATTTTTATAATATAGAGAAAGCGCCCCTCTCAGGCAGGTATATAGAGAAAGCGCCCCTCTCAGGCAGGTAACCAAAATTAAAAATAACACTAATACTCACCATGCCTGTTTCCTGAGCAGAGCGCGCTCCTCTTCAGTCTGACCCTGGCGGCGTGATATCACGTCGCCAGTGCTGGGATGCTCGTCGGCCGCACGGCAGAGTGAATGTGCGGCCGAGGAGAGGCAGAGGTGCAATGATATCACTTCGCGGCTGCCCAGTCCAATACCGGGCATATTAATAGTATACCTGAGCATTGTACGCTAAGCGCCGCATCCGGCTAGATGGCGAGCCGGATGCGGCAGGCGGGGCGGACAGTGCCCAGGTCTGTCCTAGAGGGAAGTGGCTTCCTGCAAAGGAACGTATCGATATATCCTGAACATTGTGTGGATACTCAAGAGGGGCCCGCATGTTCGTGACATGGGACCAGCTGTATATTACCACTGGCCTCATGCTGCAACACCCCTATGGGGAAAAGTTTAAAGAAAAAAAAAAGTTAAAGTCAAACACAAAAAATAAAATAAAAACACATACACCGCCCTTTACAAATGGCAATTGCCTCAAAAAAGAAAAAAAAAGTACGCATATTTGGTATCGCCACGTGAGTAACGACCTACCCTATGAATCTGTCATGTTAATTAACGCTGTTTGCAGAATTGTGATTTTTGTTCATTCCGCAGCACATAAAGTGGAATAAAAAGCTATCAAAAACTCAAACACCAAAGTGGTACCAATTAAAATGTCAGTTCATCTCGCAAAAAAAAGCCCGTACACAGCTCTGTATAAGGAGAAATAAAAAAATATGGCTATCAGAAAAAAGCGATGCATAAATATTGTTTTACACAATAACACTTTTTTTTTTTTTTTTTAAATTTCAACATAAAAAAAACTGAGTTGGGTATCCCCGAAGCACTGTTAAAAATAAAAAACACTGCTAGTATTGCAGTATTTTCTTCACCCTGCCTTCCAAAAAATGGATTTAAAAACGATCAAAAACTTCTATAAATTTCAAAATGATACCAGTAAAAACGGAAACTCATCCCACAAAAAACCAGACACAACCCAGCTCCATACACAGAAAAAAAAAGTTATAGATTTCAGATTATGGCGATGCAAAAATATGTTTTCCTTTTTGTGAATAAGTGTTTTTTTTTATTGTGTAAAAGCAGTAAAACATTAAAAAAACAAATTGGGTATCGCTGTAATCGTATTGACCTGCTCTGTAAAGCAAGCATGTCATTTATACCACACGGTGACCACTGTAAAAAATAAAAATAATAATAAAAATAAAAACCACTACCAGGATTGCTGTATTTTAAGTGATCAAATCGTCACATACACCTCATAATGGTACCAATAAAAAATGTCAACTACTCCTGCAAAAAACAAGCCCTTAATCATCTCTATATAAAGAAAAATAGTTATGGCTAGCAGACTATGAAGACCTAAAAATAAAATTTTTAATGAATGCATTTCTATTGTGTAAAAGTAATAAAACATAAACTATAAAAAATTTATATCATTGCAATTCTACCAACCCGCATAGTAAAGTTATCCTATGAACGCTGTAAAATTGAAGCCCAAAAAACTATGGCGGAACTCCAGTCTCCCCCCCGCCCCCCGCACATTTTAATTGCCCAATGCTAGAAAAAGCTATGGAACACTTGTGCACCCAAAATGCACAATACATCCCTAGATGAGATCAATAAGGGGTGTTAAATCCAAAATGGGGAAACTTCTGGAAGGTTTCACCTGTTCTGGTACTTTAGGGGCTTTGCAACTGCGATATGGCACCCACCAAATAACGCTCCCTCCCTTGTACACCCTGCCATGTGCTCAAACAGCACACCCACATATAGGGTATTGCCAAACTTGGAATTTTTAGCAGATTGTTTTAAAATACATTTTTTTTTTCATTTTCACCGCCTAACGCTGAAAAAAATCTTTGAAACACCTTTGGGGTCAATATACTCACTAAACCCCTGGATATATTCATTACGAGGTATAGTTTCCAATCTGGGGTCTTTTTAGGAGTGTTTAAGCACCTTAAAGTGTCCGCAAACCTAGAATGGCTCCTAAAGAAAACTATTGAAAATGAGACCCCAGAGGCCAGTAGGTGCTCCTCCTATTCTGAGGCTTGTGGTTGAGCCAAATAGTGCACTAGGGCCACATATGGGATGTCTCTAAAATGGCAGAATTTGGGGAAATCAATGTTGATTTGCATTTTCCTGTTCACATCCACTGTGTCCCAGTGAATAATGGATAAAAATGTAAACTCTGCAAAATAAAGTGAAATTTTGAAATTTCACCTCCATTTTGCTTTAATTTCTGTGAAATACCTAATTTAGTTAATAAACTACCTCAACACTGTTTTAATACTTTAAGGGGTGTACTTTCTTAGTTGGAGTCATTTATGTGGGTATCTAACATACAGGCCCCTCAAAGCTACATGAGAACTGGACTGGTCCCTAAAAAAATCTATGTTGCAAATTTTCTTGAACATGTTTCATAAAAAAATTTAAGACATTTAAAAATGTTGCCAATCTATAGTAGCCATATGGTAGATGCTAGTTAAACTATTTTGAGTGGAATAACTGTCAAACACCGAGACATTTTTTAAGCTTGAAAATGGCAAATTTTTCAATATTTTTAACAAATAAACAAGGATTGTATTGACCAAAGTTTCTTACTAACTTAAAGCATAATGTGTCACGAGAAAACATTTGAATCACATGGATAGGTAAAAGTGTCAAAAAGATGGTCTCGCATAAGGTGTCACATGTCAGATTTAAAAAAAACGGGCTCTGTCAAGAAGGCCAAAACTGGCTGGGACAAAGCATCTGACTTACAGTGCCTTGCGAAAGTACTCTGCCCCCTTGAACTTTTCAACCTTTTGCCACATCTCAGGCTTAAAACCTAAAGATATAAAAAAAAAATTGTGAAAAATCAACAAGTGGGACACAATTGGAAAGTGGAACGAAATTTATTGGATATTTTAAACTTTTGTAAAAAATAAAAAACGGAAAAGTGGGGCGTTCAAAATTATTTGGCCCCCTTAAGTTAATACTTTGTAGCGCCACCTTTTGCTGCGATTACAGCTGCAAGTCGCTTGGGGATGTCTCTACCAGTTTTGCACATCTGAAATTCTTTCCCATTCTTCCTTGGAAAACAGCTGGAGCTCAGTGAGGTTGGATGGAGAGCGTTTGTGAACAGCAGTTTTAAGCTCTTTCCACAGATTCTCGTTTTGGATTCAGGTCTGGACTTGACTGGCCATTCCAACACCTGGATAGTTTATTTGTGAACCTCCATTGTAGATTTTGCTTTATGTTTGGGATCATTGTCGGGTTGGAAGATAAATCTCCGTCCAGTCTCAGGTCTTTTGCAGACTCCAACAGGTTTTCTTCCAGAATGGTCCTGTATTTGGCTCCATCCATCTTACCATCAATTTTAACCATCTTTCCTGTCCCTGCTGAAGAAAAGCAGGCCCAAACCATGATGCTGCCCCCCCATGTTGACAGTGGGGATGTGTGTTCAGGGGGATGAGCTGTGTTTGCTTTTAACCCCAAACATATCTTTTTTGCATTGTGGCCAAAAAGTTAGATTTTGGTTTCATCTGAGCAGAGCACCTTCTTCCACATGTTTGGGTTTCCAGGTGGCTTGTGGCAAACTTTAAACAGATTTTTATGGATATCTTTGAGAAATGGCTTTCTTCTGCCCCCTTTTCCCATAAAGGCCAGATTTATGCAGTGTACGACTGATTGTTGTCCTATGGACAGACTCTCCCACCTCAGCTGTAGATCTCTGCAGTTCATCCAGAGTGATCATGGGCCTCTTGGCTGTATTTTTGATCAGTCTAATTGTTTGAGATAAAAGTTTAGAGGGACGGCCCGGTCTTGGTAGATTTGCAGTGGTCTGATACTCCTTCCATTTCAATATGATCGCGTGCACTGTGCTCCTTGGGATGTTTAAAGTTTGGGAAATCTGAAGCCTGAAATGTTGCAAAAGGTTGAAAAGTTCAAGGGAGCCGAATACTTTCGCAAGGCACTGTATACCTAAATTTTCACATAGGAAATATGAATGTGGAGTTAAAATTGGTGAAAAACAAGGACTAACAATCCAAAGAGGGATTTTAAGAAATGAGCTGCTACTAAAGTAGGTTCTTGAGTTCAGTGGTGGTATTCACAGGATTGTGAGCTTTTCCAGCAAGTGTTGCCAATTTGATAGCCTGTGGTTCATGGTCTCATATATTATAACACTGTACAAAACACCATTTGTGCCATTAAAAGTTTGCACACCATTTTGAGTATGTTGGTTGTGGGGATTCTGAAACTGACACCCGTTTTCCCCTATCACCTCTAGTTTAGGAGATCCTTCATTGCCACCTTACCAAGTAGTATATGCTGCTGAAAGTAGTGATCACTCAATATTGTACTAAAGAAATGTTGGAAATTCATGTGAAACAGAAAAGACCTATTTTAGAACATATTACCGATCCCCACATGCAAACAAAAACATGAATGTTCATGAGCAAATTCAATTATGTTCATCTGCATTACATATTTATAAAAGCATTAATCACAAGAACAATGTAGAATCATGTAATCAACATCTCATAAGCTAGAGCTGCTAGAACAAAATGGATGGGATTTTCAGACTCCTCCGCTCTCCGATACCCAGAATAAGGTAAATCTTATATGCTAGGAGGGAGTAATGGCTTAATAGTAAAAATCCCACATGGTCTTCCCTTTACTCCCCTTTTGCAAGAAAATGTCTTTAAGCATCAATCTCCAGTAACAATGGCTGTGAGGGGTTATAGCCAGAAGAATCAAGACAAAGGGGAGTTTTTTCCTTTGCACCATTTAGGTTACTTACCGTACTTAGAATTTGTTTGACTTTCATTCTTTTAGGGAATTTAAATGTGTCTGATTACTGACGTAATGTCCCCTTACTCTGTCAGACTCTTTAGATGCCATGGTTGCTGCTGTAATTAAAGGGTTAACTTCATAACTAGCCGTTTGTAGACAGATGTATATTGTATATTTTATTTGGCTATCATCCACTGGACACTGCAAACAGGACATAATGATATGTTCATTTTGGGAAGGGGTTTAATAAATTTATTAAAATACTTTTAACAGTCAAACGTTTGGCCCAAGCTATTCTAGCAGTCAACATTCCCCGAACCTTCCACCCCCCAAGCCGACTTATACTGAATATCTTCCTAGTGGCCCTGCGCCGCCACCCAATCCGCGCCTCCTACTCACTGAAAAACAGCAACTAAGTGTCTCATAAGCAAACCCTGGAATGGAGACAAGAACCCCCTTCAAAAGACCAGTTGATCACCGACTGAAGGACACCGTGAAATGTGAATACCTCACGCTCTCCTTGATGACAGGCTTGACAAAATGAGATAATTTCTTGGAGCCCAGGGACAACTATATAATCTCCACCGCCCGCCTGAAGAGGGCAACAGTGACAGCCGTGGGGGGGGCCTTGACCAGATGCTCCTCTCATGATTATTGTCTCCACATTCCTTATTAGATAGACAAGATAACAGGCACACCTACTGAAACACAAGGAGGCCGACCTGAGGGGAAGGTTTGGGTCACTATCTTGCCTTTAGACCGGCGGGTTAATGATGGTGATTGGCCGTTGTTTAGGAATAAGGAAGGCTGCGGATCTCTAGGCGGTGTTCTCCTCTTCCCTGACTTCTTGTCCTTTGTCTCCCTGTCTTGTTTCAATGTTCAATGTTAGGTTATCTTAAAGAGCCCGTCACTATCAGCAGGCTTACGATTTTAAGCTTTTTTATGAATCAGAAGTAATGGGTAAATTTGTTTATGAATCCTTTGTCTAAATATTTTCCCCTAGCACATATGTCAAAGTTATTAGGCAACGATTTGATAATTTGCTATGTTTTCCTAATATGAGGCAATCTTTAGTTTCGTGACTGTCATCCTTTGTAAGTTTTTTGATCTTTATAAAAATGCATGAATTTGTAATATTGTATATACAATTGAAAAACTTAATAAAACACACAGTTTAAAAATAAAATACTTTTAAAATGTATTAATAACAGTTTGAAAAGTGTTTTCATCTCCACTGGTAATCCCTTCTGGCTACTAATGGTGCCTTAACAGAGGAAACCCATTCTAAGATATATTCCTACAACGTATATATATTCCTTAACATTTAACCAGGAGCTCTTCAATTGGGACAAGCCCTTTAATTTTTAATTGTGTTTTTTTTATTTATTTGCAAAAATGTGTGTAATTTCTTTTAAATCCAAAGCTTGGTGTTACTTTTTGATAGAAACCTAGAAGTATTTACATTTGAATGGTGAATTAAAGGGAACCTGTCACATAGGTTATGCCCCCCTCCCCCCTTGCAGAGGACAGCTCAAGCTAGTCACAGCCATGCTCTTTCTGTAGGATGCAGGAGTTTGAGTATTTAATGCTCAAATCTTGCAGTTTACACCCTGTTATGCCAGAGATTAGTTCACTTATTTCATGGTCTAGCCACGGGTGGGCAGAGCTAATGTCTGGTCATGAATTAAAGGAGTGTTCCGGGACCTATTCTTGCTCATTGGTCCTTCGGGGTGTGTGTAAAAAGAGAAGATAAACCTCATACTTACCTGCCAGAGGGTCTCCTTCATTCACGGCTGCGAGTGCTTTCATCTCTGCTGAATCACGGAAAGTTCATCGGTCACGTAACAGATGCAGCCAATTATAGGCCACAACGTCATGTGCAAGTGACCTGTGGCCTGTAATTGGCTGAAGGAGACCGTCCGGCAGGCAAATATGAGGTTTATCTTATATTTTTACTCCTACCATGATGGACCAACCAGCATGAATAGGTCCTGGAACACCCTTTTAAGTGGACTCCACTCTAGCAGAGCAGACTGAAAACTGCCAGATTTGAGCATGAAACGAAAGGTGTTGTTTCACAGAGCCAACATCGGATTCAGAGTCATGCATTCTGTCTTGCCTGGTTCTATAGCAGTGATTAGCATATCAGCTCAGCATTCAAAGCTATTCTAATAGCACTGACATGAGAGCAGGAGATGTTAATCTATGGGGCCGATCACTACGGCTTATTCGCCGCGGATTGGCGCCGTACTTCGGCGCCGGAATATTTGCGCTGCAGTACGGCTCCAATCCGTCGCAGAAATTAAGGATAATCCACTGAGTTCCAAAGAGACATGCACATTATCCAGGCGCAATACGCGCCGTGGATAATGAAAGTCTATGGGGCCGCGCCCCCGCACCCGCCCTTTATTCAAGACGGAATTGCCAGCGCAATCCGGCTCGCAATTCCGTCTGGAATAAGCCGTGTGAACCGGGGCTATAAGGACAGAGAGTTACAGGGCTAAAAGTAAACAAACAAAAAAGACGAATTACTTGTTTGAGAACAGCTTGTTCTCAAGGTGCCAGCAGTCTGACCTGTAGTGACAGCACTCCCTGCTAGCAGATAAAACAGAGAATGGGAGAGCAGGATGGTAACCTAGAGAAACCTGTGTGCACTCAGAGCTGATGACATCGATCTTCTCTCCTCAACAAAGCCAAAAAAATAAAGCAATATATTTGGAAAAAACTAACCTTTGTAGTGAGACAACCCCTTTATGTGGGGGTCAGTAATGAAGATGGAGGTTCAGGTAGTTACCAGAGATTAGTAAAGGGTTTTTGGGTTTTTTGTTTTTTTTTACCCTCCATCATCAGCTACTAATTTAGTTTAAAAAAGGGGACGTGAACAAACCCTTTAACACCTTATGACATACAATATTGGTTTAATTGCTTATTATGAATGCTCACATTTACTGTGCAGTATTGTATAGCGATGTTCTAGCTTTGCACTCATGTCTATCTATAAGCTTGCAATATTATCTCTTAAATCCAAAAGAATAATAGTAAACGACAGTAGGACTACTCATTACAGCTGTCTAAAATTTCGAGACATAGGATAATACAAAGAGCTCTACAAGTGTTCAATACACAACAAGCTCTGAAAGGCTAAAGTTCCTTTTATATCTTAACAGTATATTACTGTATAAAGCCTTCTACACCAAGACATATTCATGTTACCATTCAAAGTAAAGTTCCCAGAATATAGGAACTCATAAAATGACAATTATTAAAGGCCAGTGTGTAATAAAGTATTATACATCAATACAGGCAAATAGAGGTTGGAAGTTCAAATCGTTTCAATTATTAGACAATCTGTATCTTTAGAAACTTTCATGTTTAGTCCATTGTACGCAGAATACATTGCATTTAAGTTTCTACCATTATTTCATTTGAGATTTTTTTTTCTATACAACCTTGCATATAGTGTTGGGTTTGTAGTGGGTTTATACTCCTGTCCTGTTACGCTGAAGCAGTAAATGGTAAAGTGTATATGAGGCCAATTGTTTATGCAGAATAGTACACAATATGCCTTTCCCTCCAAATGTGCCGTTTTTTTCCTTGTGTTGTATTGTCTGTATTGCCAGTCACTTTATTTTCATTGGTATTCTTGCCGTTGACCACTGCAAATTTGATTATTTATAAAATTATTTTTGCTTCTCCAGTGTTTTATTATTGAACAAAGCTATTAAATACTCACCCTCCATGTTTAATGACTTTTAGGTACATAATGTATAAGACGATTAAAAGTATTTGATCTCTGACCTTACAGAATACCTGTTGCCTCTCTTGACCTGCCAGTTTTAGAAAATACTTGTATTCAAAAACCATTCTGCAGCATCTTTCCTTAGATCCCTGGTTTGTGTTATTCTTCTGTAATTTTGCCATTTTGCCTAGGAATTTGTTAGCAAATGGTGTTATCAATTAGGGGTGTATTCAGGCGCAGTTTGAATTGACTATCATAGTCAAGAAAATTGGAAGGTAAAAACCCGTTGGGTTTTAGTAGATTCCCCGAATAAAGTCGGCAAACACAAAAATATAATAAAGTAGGATTATCAGGAGATGTCACAGATCCTCTTTGAACATGATGCCCAGGGAGAGAATAAAAAAATTAGATAATATATTTATTTTTTGTAAGGGATGAGAAATGGTTAGGGAAAAAAATATATTAACCTTCCTGATCAGCCACCAATACAGCTTAAGGTTGTTCCAGGGCGTTTTTCAATCGAAAAGCGTGCTAAAACATACCAAAGACGTCCCAAAAGTGGGTGTTTGTTTTTGGATGCATTTTTGTGCAGCAAAAGCCCCCAAATTTTTTAAAAATAGGGCGTCTGCGCTTTAAAAAAGGATCAAAAAATTGACTGTCAATTATTTAAAGGATCCGAAAGACTCATCAAAAAGAATGTAAAACCCTTTGGGGCGATAACTGTTAAACCGATGCATTTTTTTAATTTTTAAAAATAATGAAAATTTCACACTGCACATTTTTGATGCGTTTTTGGGTCCGTTTTGAGTCTGAAACAGGGTTTCCAAAAGCACCCATCTAAAAAAACACGTGAACAACCCTAATATCAGAAACTATCTGGTCCTTTTTAAGGCCGCAAAACCCCGCCCTGATAAGGGTTATGCGGGGGATGTTTTGGTCAGCGAGGGTTAAATATATTTCCTATGGTTGGGAAAGGGCCCGGAAAAAATGATCAATGTGGACCAGGTGCCAGACCGAACAATAGTGGGAGATGTGGGAAGGGAGTAATGCTTTTCTTTCACCCCCCTTTATATAAACATACACATCATGTGTGTGGTTATAAATTTCAACTTTCCATCCCCCCCCGGGTTTGGGGGGGGAGGCTCCCCAAAATGAGGGGCCCTCCCCACCCATTGGGTTGGGTTAAACCCCCGCACGAAACTGCCGGAGGTTCTCTGTATAAGGAGCAGCATTAGGGCAGCGTCAGTAGACGCTGCCCTGACGCCACTGACTGGGGCCGGGGGAAATTGCGCGATAGTTTCCTTTAAAGTTGGTGAATTCCCCATGCTTTTCCCTCTGCAAATTTTCCACAGTCTCGCTGCTCTAACAGTAAAAAAATTTTCCCGTTTTGTTTATGTAGAAAACTTTCTTTCCTCAAACGTGGGGATGCCCCCTTGTTCTAGATCAGTCCTGGTATAATAAAATTTTGGGGAGAGATCTCTTTTTGGGGCCCTTAATATATTTAAAACATATTTATTTTCCCCCCCGAAGCCGTCTTTTCCCCAAACTAAATAACCCTAATCTTGTAATCTTTCTGTTATTTGTCCCCCATCCTTTTATTATTTTTGTTGCCCCCCTTTGTACCTTTCAAGCTCTACAATGTTTTTTCCTGTGCACTGGTGCCCAAAACTGTACACAATATTCCATGTGTGGTCTAACTAGTGACTTGTATAGTGGGAGAATAATGTTCCCATCATGTGCATCTATGCACCTTGGATCTATTTTTTTTTTTTAATAAAATGGTTAAAGCAGGTTTGTGTCGGGGAGTGTTTTTTTTATATAAAAGTTTTTTCGTGCAATTTGTGCGTGTGGGGGATTTTTTTTTTCCATTTAATTCCAGTGCTAGGTTTGTTTAAAAGGGATCTGACAGACGCCTCTTCATTACTATCGCTCGGGCTTTGTGTCAGCCAGCGGTGCTTCTTGTTCAAGGCTGACACTAATCCCCTGTCACCATTACCCCAATACCCAACACACCAGAGGTACTGGGAAGAGCTGGTAATAGTCAGAAGTGGACCCTCTAATGTGACAGTCCACTTCTGGAGCAGCTGCAGACTGGTATTTTTAGAATGGGAAGGAACCAGTATCAATGGTTCTTCCCATTCTGATAGTATCGAGCTTCAGCTGTTGGTTTTACCTTGGCTGGTTATGGAAAATGGGGGGACCCCACATGGTGTGTTGTGTGTTTTTGGGTTTTTTTTTAGTTTTTTTTTTTAAAAAAATGTATTTAATTATAATCTAAATATGGGCATCCACTGTAATGATTACAGGAGTTGCCCACTTCAGGATTTTCAATAAATAAATAATTTTTGAAAAACAAAGTGGGATCCCTCAATTTTCCATAACCAGCCAAGGTAAAACAGACAGCTTCAAACTGATACTATTAGAATGGGAAGGTCAATTAACACTGGTCCCTTCCCACTCTAAAAATACCAGTCCGCAGCCACTCCAGAGACAGACCACCACATTAGAGGGTCCACTTCTGACGGTATCCTGGCTCTTCCCAGTACCCCTGGTGTGTTAGGTACTGGGGTAATAGTGACATGGGGTTAGTGTCAGCTTTGGTGTGATGAAAACTACTGCTGGCCGAAACCAGGCCTAAGCGCTAGTCATGGAGAAGCGTCTGTGGGATATCTCCATTACTAAAACTGAAATTAAATGGGAAACAACACACAAATTGCACAAATTTTTTATTTATTTAAATAAACACTCCCCATCAGCCCTTTTTCGCCATTTTATTAAAGAAATCAATCCAAGGTTGGTCTGACATAATCCAATGAGTCTGACATAGTCCAAAAGGGAAACCTGTATCAATATAAGAACATTAAAAAATGACAGTCCTAAACTCCATCTCCTGAACCCCCAGAAGATCATGCCTGCAGCTGATCTTCTTGGGGTGCATGGTACGGATTTCAACTTACACAATATGATTCTGGGGGGTACAGACACAGCTGCTCCACAATCTTCAGGGAGATGGTCCTATGCCCCCCAATGAGATTGTAAGCTGTGCTCTATACTGCTCTCTCCCACCCCATCCCCACCATTGTGTTATGCATTCTAATGCCAAAAACAAAATACAAACCCCTCTCCACCTAATACCCCATAGTCTTCTAACCTCCACCTATCACCCCATAACCTCCCCACCTATCTCCCATGTGGAGTTTGTACAGAGGTGGCTACAGGTAGTTTATTGCTTATAAAAATAGAATTCTAAGATGTTTGTGTGCTAAATTGTGCAGGGTCGAGTCGTGGCCAGGAGAGGTAATCATGGTGGTCTGGACAGGATGGATAAGAAAAGGGGAAAAGAAAAATTCCAGTCATAGAAGATGTCTCTAGTGAGTCCCTAGATGTAGTTATTTAAATATCTGCAGAGCCTGTGTACACTGATATATACCACTGTATAATGGAAGTATTGATTGTAGTATAAAGGTTTAGGTTCAGGCACAGTTTAGCGGCATCTCCCAGCAATCCTGGACAGAGACATACAGGGTGCCCCATAGTTATATTTCAAGTCCTAGGCATAAATATACCATGGAAACTATCCCTGCATTGATATTTGATATTCTTATGTAGAATTATTAGGTCACTCCTCGGCCTTTGTTTCTAAACTAAATTTTGATGCTCTGAAGAGATCTGCTTAATACGGTTTGCTACAGTTAATGTTTACTTTCAAATAAGTGTCTTAAGTACTTTTCTATGTCAGATTTATCCAGTGTTTCCCATTCTGTATGTAAAGGTGATGTATTTTCCATTCTCAAGTGCATAATCTTACGTAAGGGGGCCTTCACATGATAGAGTTTTATGTAGTTAAAACCATGTTAAATATGTGACATTTGACTTGGGGGCCGTTCACACGGCACAGTGCAAATAACGTTTGGAAATCCTGACCGGTATTTGTACTGTTTTCGGGATGTGCACACAGCCGCCAAGGGGACGGCTTTTCTCTGCAATTAGCGGCAAAAAGCCCTCCCCCTTCACATAGACATATTCATCTTCTGTCCGAAGACCGGAAGGAAGAATGAACATGTTCTATGTTTTTCAGACCACCGGTGGTTTTGAAACACCACCGGGCGGAAAGTTTTCACCTGGTTTGCAAAAATAAAAAAAGGGTGAAAACACGTGCTGTGGGGTCATGGCCCTACTTTTCTTTCCTCACAATGTAAATGAACAGATCTGTATTTTAAACAGCTGTGTCGTATAAACTACAGCACAGACTCCCATTAAATTGAACGGGACGTGTAGATACTGCATTTAATTCTGCACAAATTTCTACCACATGAATCTGTCTGTTTCTTACTGTGGAAACAACTTAAACCCTCATTGTGGCTCTTATTCTTTCTCGTCTGGACTACTGTAACTCCCTGCTTATCGGTCTCCCTCTCTGTAAACTCTCCCCTCTCCAATCTGTCCTGAATGCAGCAGCCAGACTCATCTGTCTTTCCAGCCGCTATACTGATGCCTCTACCCTGTGTCAGTCACTGCACTGTTTGCCCATTCAGTACAGGATACAATATAAACTCATCACTCTCACAAAACTCTCCACAGCATTGCACCCCCATACATCTCCTCCCTCATCTCTGTCTACCACCCCACCCGCTCTCTCCGCTCTGCTGCGGACATCAAACTACAGACCACATTCATCCGAACCTCCCATGCCCGTCTTCAAGATTTCACACGTACTGCACCAATTCTCTGGAACATCCTACCACGTACCATCAGGCACAAGCCTAGCCTACATGGTTTTAAGAGTGTCCTGAAAATATATCTTCTTCGGCAGGCCTACCAAGATTCCTAATTGCTAACCCACACCTTCTATCACACACGCTTCTGTCACTCCTTTCACTAGAGCACAGGCACTTATCTGTATATAGATGTACTGTCATGGTGGCAGGGTCACCCAATTTTTATATAAACTACCCCATATTTATGAAACAAGGCTGGACCATTGTAAACTTGGCACTTCTCACCCTTCGTCTCCCCCAGGCACCCTCATAGATTGTAAGCCCTTGCGAGCAGGGCCCTTACACCTTGTGTCTCATCTGTAAGAAGCTTTTATTGTGCAATGTCCATCTTTTTGACTGTAATTATACCCTCTATATTGTAAAGTGCTGCGGAATTGGTTGGCACTATATAAATAAAGATGATGATGATTATTAAACCTCATTTACTACTTCTCAAGCATGTAATTTATCCAAATATATTTGTAATAGTATCCTCTTCAGTGTTAATGACTTTACACTATAAAATATTATCTGCAAAAATTTATATTTTACTATCCATATACAAATGGTAAAGAAAATAGGACCCAGTACTGACCCCTGAAATACCCAATCAATTCCTATCGCTACAAAGGACCACACTACATTAATTAATAAGTAAAATTATATACATATATAGTTCCAATGCATAACAGCTGTTAGACTCTGAAAGAAAAGGCTACTATAAGATCTACAGTGATCAGTTGTTCACATGTTATTAAAAGGCTACAAACATTATATAAAGGATGTTTTCACACACTGCGTTTTTAGTGCAGAAATGTGCAGTATTCATTGCTGTGCCTCTCTGCACAAAAAACGCATGAAAAACGCAGGTGCGTTTTTTGTGCAGAGAGGCACAGCAATGAATGCTCATTTCTACACAAAAAACACACTTGTGTGTGAAAGCACACAAAAGCCCTCCAAAATACTGCATATTGTAACATAATGATATTTCTTATGAAACTGCCATAAAACTAAGTTTAAAGTCTTTTAAAAGTATATACAGTAAAGCCATGAAGGTGTCTATACAGGATAATAAAGGTAACAATGCATGAAGTGCAATATTATAACTACACAAAGGGACTTTATAAGCATTACAGGGACAAAGTAGCATAGTGCTAGCTAAATACATGCCACCACAGTAGCATTCCCAATCCCTAACACATGTATTTCTGGTGACCTTGAGTCTGAGCTATCCCTTTACCCACATACACATATTTTCCCCTAGTCCAATCATTTTTCTGTTACTTACCAACCTTTTACACGACACATTATCTAATGCTTTGCAAACCATTCAAATTTGTGAACACTGGTGACTCGCAGTCCAGTTAAGTACATACCTCCTTAAAGAAGCTCCTTAGATTAGTATGATAGGACTGAATAATGAAAAATTTGCATTAACAGAATAAATTTTATTCTGATTAAAGGTATCTTGTCAGATTCCCATAAAGTAGTGACAGAGACAGTTTCCAGCGGTCTGTCACTTATGCCGTAACCTACAACAGTTTTAGTGAACTTACTTGATGAACCTCGCAGCACATGACCTGGGCTTCTAGAGTTGAATCTATTGTATTCATGAGCCCCTGCTTACCCCACCTATCTGCTGCTGATTGACGGTTTTCTACCTGTTACTCTGAATATAGATAAAACGGTCAATTGGCAGCAGGTGAGTGGAGTAGTGAGGGCAATATAAGGAACATGACAGGTTATCTTTCAGCTAACAGGCGTATACTGCCACCACCTTCTTGATGTCCCGGTCTGTGGAACAGACCCTGAAACTATAGTGTTCCTAAATAATAGAGACAAACGTCTATTGCTTTACTTGTTTTCTTTATAAAACAGCCATGTTCTGTCTTGATCTGGTGATTTGTCTACGCTTGAGCTACACTTCTTGTTGGCTTACACAGGTGATAATTAACCCCTTCAGGACCCGGGGGGGTTTTTTTTGACACGTTCGTTTTTCCCTCCTCGCCTTCTGAAAGCCATAACTTTTTTATTTTTCCACCTACATAGACACATGAGGGCTTTTTATTTTGCGGGACAAGATGTACTTTTCTAATGGTGTTTATTCACTATACTATAGAATATACTGGGAAACCGCAAAAAAATTCCAAGTGGGACAAATTGTGAAAAAAAAACGTATTTTCGCCATGTTTCTGGGTGATTTGCTTTTACGGCGTTCAATCTTTGGTAAATATAATGTGTTATCTGTATTCTACAGGTTGTTACGCATCCGGCAATACCAAACATGTAGGGTTTCCGTTATGTTTTGGTACCGTAAAAAAATTCCAAAAAATTTCTATTTTTGACATTTGCGGCGCCAGTTTGTGCGACCAATAACTTTTTTGTACTAACACCTACGGACGTCAGTGAGGGGGCATTTTTTGCGGGCTGAAGTGTACTTTTTATCGCTAGTAGTTTGGAATGCATGCGACTTTTTTGATCATTTTTATTCCATTTTTTGAGTGACGTAAAATGACCAAAAAAACGCAATTTTGGCGTTTGCAATTTTTTTTCTTCATCGGTGTTCAGCGTACGGGATAAATGATGTTATATTTTTATAGATCAGACCTTTTCGAACGCGGCGATACCAAATATGTGTAACTTTATTATTTTAATGATTTTATTTGTAAAATGGGGAAAGGGGGGTGATTTGAACTCGTAATACTTTATTTTTTTTGTACTTTAAAACTTTATTTTTTTTTTTTACTGTAACATTTAGTCCCCCTATGGTGCTTGACCACTAGGGGGCGCTTTTGTTAATACAACCTAATGCATTGCATAGGCAATGCATTAGGGTGTACAAAGATGGCGGTTTCCCCACTTCCTGTCTGCGGACGGAAGTGGGGCAAACCAGCCAGAGTAAGTGACGGGAGCCTTCACAAGACTCCCCACCACCATGCCCGGTCGTCGGATCGGCGTTCATTCAGACGCCGCGGCCATCTTTGCCGCGGTGTCTGATGGGTAAAACAGCGCCAGTGTGTGGAGCCACCCGCCGGCGCTGTTACTGCCGGGTGTTAGCGGCGATTTGCCGCTAACACCCGGCAGCTGTGCAGGGGGGTCGCGGAGCGATCCCCCTGCAAAGCCCCGTAGCGGCCCTGGGACGTACTCCTACGCCCAGGGTCATGAAGGGGTTAAGACAGTTTAGGGTGCTTTCATTTAGTGCAGTTTTGGTGCAATTTTAACTGCCTTTATTACCAGAAAGCTTCTTTCAGTTGTCTAAATTGTTCAGAAAGGTGTTTCAAGTAAGTAATGAATTACTATGTGTGAAGTTTTGTGGATTACAAACACACTAATTGAATTCCTGCTTTCCAAACCGTTTAGATAAGTGAAAAAAGCTTGTAGGTAATAAAGGCAGTTTAATTGGAGCGCAGTTAAAACTGCTCTGTGTGAAAGCACCCTTAGGCTATGTCTACACTCCTTAAAGCGGCCGTTCTCTCTCTGATGCAGGACCGCGACTTTTGTCACGCTTTGTGCAAAAGCCGCGTCCGCTTCTCGTTTTCCCGACGTCCCCCATACAATAGCATTGTATGGGAAGACGTCAAGAAGACGAGAAGCACCGGCGTGTTATACAACATGTTGTATAATACGCCGCTGCCGAAAGATGGGCAGAGAAAAGACGAGCTGTGTAGACAGCCACTCGTCTTTTCTATTGCCGTCTATGGCACCACACTGACGATCGTATCTGCGGCGCATTTAAAAAACGAACAGCGCCGGAGATACGATCGTAATCATGTGCAGTGTGGACATAGCCTTACCCTCTCCCTCTGCATTTCACCTGAGAAGAAAAAAAATGCTTAATCAAATCACTGTTTTCTCAAGACCGTCCAAAAGTCCTTCCTTAAAGGGGTTGTCTCGCTACAATGATTGGGTTTTAATTTAAAGATCTTTAAAAAACAAGCAGCTTTGCAATATATGTTCATTACAAATGTTCTACTGATTTTGAGCTAGCCCTGTTAGTATTACTACATCAGCTTCTCAAATCTCTATAGTAGCCGACCTGTTGATCCTTATCTTACTGGCTGTCAGGTCTGAATAACTCATCACCTTTGAAGACAGGACGGAGCAGAGAGCCCCTCCCGCACAGAATGCTTCTGTAGTGGAGGGAGGAGGAGGGAGGGGGAGGAGGACTCTGGCGTCTGTGTCCGAGCTGCCTGGATTAACCCTGTGTGTGCCTGCTTCCTCCTGCTCTCTACACAGATAGATGTGACAGCAGTGACCCTGTCTGTTACTATAATCATGATATGTCTTTGGAACTGTGACTATACTAATACTATACAGATCAGGGGGCATGTGAATACTTTATGCTCTCCTGTATTAGGGACACATCCTGAGTATAGTAACACTGCCCTTGTTGTTGCTGGAGATGTGGAGACTTGTAAGCTAAGCAGGGGATATAGGAACACATGCATCCCCTCTGCTCTATTAGCACACAGCTTCATATTCCTCTCTACACTCCTAGATCAGCCCTCTCCTGCAACAGACCTAGGCAGGCACACACAGGGTAAAACTCTGAGAGAAACCCCCCCCCCCCCCTGTATAGAAGTTACGTAGCTGCCTGTGTGCTGATGGGAGGGGGGAGAGGGAGCAGAACAGACAGACTAAGAAGCACGCCCCTCAGTTCAACTTACCAGGGACACTGACAGGCTGAAAGCTCGTAATGAGACAACTCCTTTAATCCTTTTTAAAGTTTCAGTTTTAAGGTCTACTGGCTTCTGCAAGGAGGCCGTCTCCAGCTTTGCTGTTTTTTATCTGGATTTTACATAACTTATTTTTTTTCTTTTTGGATACTTTCACAGAGGGCGGTTTTGGTGCATTTTTGCACTTGCAGTAGAGTGTGGTAATTAAACTTCAAAAAATGTATTACTCGCTCACCATATAATATGTAACGGCATGATTGTATTCCAATACCAGTGCTTGGAGAAGTCCACATTAAAGGGGTTTTCTCACTACATTGATTCATCTTCCCTCAGTCCTGTTTTCTTGGTTTCATTTTGAATTCAGGGGTGTGTTTACTGGCTTCTACTAGGATGCAGTAGAAGCCAGGTCTGTAGCTATAGCAACCAGTGCTGGCAGCCTATCAGGAGAGACCAAACAGGTCTGTAGCTATAGCGGCCACAGGAGCTGATGCAGCCCATACAAGAGGGGATATCTCAGGATAGGTAGGACACTGTTAATGGACACATATCGCAAAGTGACTTGTTTTTTTGCAAGATCTTTAACATAAAAAGCAATCCTTGTAGTGAGACAACCCCTTTAAGCAGGAGGATAGTAATCCAAGGTATTAGTAGATTCAGCAAATTGGTAAAAAATTCTACATTTATTGCAAAATCCCATAAAAATAGTTCATTTTATAAAAGGAAAAAAGCACATCGTGAGGTAACCAGCGTTCATGCCTTACATGTTTCAAAACATGTAAGGCATGAATGTTGGTTGCCTTAAGATTTTCTTTTTTGCCGTTATAGCATGAACTGTTTTTATGGATTTTGCAATCCGTTTAGAATTTTTTACCGATGTGCTGGATCTACTAATACCTTGGGCAGAAATTAAACTGCCTTTATTACCAGCAAGCTTCTTTCAGTTATCTTAACGGTTTTGCAAGGTGTTACAAGCAGGGTTGCCAATAGGGCAGTACAGGCAGTACTCCTGTCAGGGGCCATAATCAAAAAAGGGGCCCACGGATATGTTAAAAAATAGGAACTAGTAATGGTTGGGGGTCCCATTTGATTTGGCTGTATGGGGCCCTAAAACGGTTAAGTGTGTAATTTACAACTGTTGTAAATAGCCAGTTGGATTCTGTTTAAAGAATCCGGCCAGTATTGTCTTTTGAATGGTTTTGGGGGGTGATTTTGTCCGCAGTTTGCAGATTCACCCATTCCCATTGACCATTTAATAGCACGTCTTCCGCCTGAAAACCGAGTTTTTCAGTATGCCGGCGGTGTGAAAATCTGCTCAGTAGAAAAACTGTGCAGTGTAGACTGCTGGGTGGATTTTCTAGTAAAGTCTATTGAGATGTTTGACTTTTTTTTTTTTTTTTAAACCATTTTCAAATACAAAAACAGTCTGAAACACCGGCTGAAAACCCTCCATGTGGGCCTACCCTTAGGCTATGTTCACACGGCTTAAAATGGGATGTATCTCGCCCCGTATTTTGCGCAGTAGTATAAATGCTTTTTTGTTATTTATTGCCCTCTTTACATTTGAATTGGTCCATATTGGTTTTCTTCTGTTCCTAATCCTTTTATTCCCTTAAGACTTGCATCTCTAGCAATGATAATTTAAGATTCCGTTTGTCTCATTTTGCCCATTTTATGTCTATCCTGCACTATTTGGGAAAAGTTAAATGTCTTTAGTCGTTAACAGAAACTTTTTTTCCTTTATGAGATAGGTTTCATTTTCCATATTTATATCTCAGTGGTAGGTATAAAATAAACTTGTGATTTGCTACCTTATCGAATTACCTTACTTGCAAGCCCCTACCAATTTCTAATTATTGTGTGTTTTTTTTCATGTATTTCTGCCCATAGAGACTCCACACGTTCAATTTCCTTCACATATTTCTTCCAGCAGTGTGCTCTATTAACGGGACTTGACATAAAGGCAAACCCTTTGTTCTCTCTCTTTTTTTTTTTTTTTTTACGATCTTTTCTAAACAAAGTGTAGTTTTATAAGATATTTGACCAGTTATAGCCATCATCCAGCCATGTCTCAGTTATTCCCAATATTTGTCTTATTTTTCTTCTTATATTCTAGTTCATGGTCCGCATGCAATTTAAAGGTTTTGGTTATTTTCAAACATATCCTTGTTTGCTATTTTAAACCCTCCTTCCGTTTTACCTGAAGTTGATTAAGAAGTCCCATTCCAATGTCTACGCTGTCTTGCTCTCTACTTTTGTAATTCCACCCGATCTCTAGGTTAAACACTTCTCCACCATTCTAGCCATCATCTTTCCAGCAAAGATGCCCCATTCACATTAAAGGGAATCTGTTGCCAATTTTATTTTTTATTAATTAAAACAAGACCCTTTTCATAGCCATTTTTATTTTCTGATTGTAGATTTCTCGATTCTGTTGTCTGTATATGATTGTGGGGACAGCATTATTGGCAGCACTGCTTTTAGCAGCATTTAGAGATACTTTTCAGCAGCTTCATGCACTTCATGCCTGTGGACTGACTTCTAAGAGTTTTCAAGGCTCTGTGACCTGGGAAGAAGTCAGTTTGCAGGGAGGGAGAGAGGGTGAACTGTGATGATCTCCTATTGTCACTGGTGGATTCTGTGTCACCTTTCAGTTTGACCCTGCTTGTCCTTATTATGAGTAGACTACAGAAAATCTCTCAGGAAGTGTCAGACTATTGGGCCTAGTGGCCAAAGTGAAAACTGCAGAACTTAAGAATTAAAAAAAAAAAATATTAAATGTGATATGGAAAATAAAACAATATAACCAGCAATTCTTAATGTGTTGACAAGAAGTCATATTTTCATGATTCCCTTTAAGGTACAGCTAATCAATATCAAAGCCTGTAGCCAACAGAGACCAAGAACCCAAGCCTTTCCTTCCTACACCAGGTACACCACATGTTTAATTTCCTAATCCCCCACAGCCTGCCTAAAGGTTGTATTTCAGAAAATACTACATTTAACATCCTTGCCTGAAACATATGGCCTAACTTTCAAAGACCTTCTAGATGACTCTAACTTTGTCATTGGTCCCAATGTGGACCATGACTGCTGGTTCCTCACCTCTCCCTCCTGTAAACTCTCATACTAATCCACAATATGTCAAACTTTATCTTCTGGCAAATACAGAAAACTATGTAACAGTTTCCTATCCGTTCTATTAAAGGGAATGTCCACTACGATTTTTATTTTTACCATAGTACTGTTTATGAGGTTATTCTCACCTCTGCCCTCACCTTGGATCTAGCGCTGCACTGTCCTCACTTTCTGGTGGTTTTCTGTCTATCTCTTGCTTCTTCCAAACTGGACGTCACGGTTTCAGCGGTCATGTGCTGTTGCCGGACATCACTGTTCAGAAGTGAATGGCTGCAAGCGACAACATTAGGCAATGTCATGTGACCACTGCAGCCAGTCAGTGGCTGGAACGGTCATCAGTCGACCTTAGCAGCCAGATGTGACTGGGAAGACACTATAGGCAGCAATCACATTGGTTCACATCTGCATCAGAGGTTCTGTTTAGGGCATCCATTGCAGAGGTGAAACCAGACCGGTTCAACATCAGACACAACTGGCACCCAACAGATTCTGTTGACTACAATGAGGTTTGTTGGGTTTCCTTTGCAGTGTCAATTTTTTTAATGTAAAAATAGTGCAACATGTTGTGCTATTCTTTTTTTTCTTCGTGCGTGACAGAATTTGCCTAAGGCGATGTTCACACGGCTGATTGTTTCCATAATTGCGGGTCGGATTTCGCCCGCAATTACGATGTGTGTACAGGGGGGGAGGGGGTGGCAGCTCGCCGGCCCCATAGACTTTCATTATCCACGGCGCGTATCCCGCCGGGATAATGTGCATGTCACTTTCTCCCCGCTCACTGTAATGACAGGGATGGATTTCAGCCAGATTTGAGCGCAGTACGGCGCGCAATACGTCCCAAAATCAGCCGTGTGAACATGGCCTAAGACCTCTTAATTAGGTAATCACACCCCAAATATATAGATACAGTAACATGTACAAATTAGTTCCATACATTACTGGATAGTTACATGCACAGTATAAGATTACTGGATAGTGTTGTGCTTTTAACCCAAACTTGTTGCTGAAATAATCTGATGCTAAACAAAATGTCTAACAATGATGTCACGTAAACTCCTACATTGTAGTAATCTCCTACAACAAAAACCTTAGAATCCGAATGTAATTGAATAAAATTCACATAAGCATGATGAAAATGATGCATCTATATATCTACAGTGCCTTGCGAAAGTATTCGGCCCCCTTGAACTTTTCAACCTTATGCCACATTTCAGGCTTCAAACATAAAGATAAAAAAATTTAATTTTTTTTTTGTGAAAAATCAACAACAAGCAGGACACAGTTGTGAAGTGGAATGAAATTTTTTGGATATTTTAAACTTTTGTAAAAAAACCCCAAAAACTGAAAAGTGGGGCGTGCAATATTATTTGGCCCCTTTATTGAGGATCTCTGAATGGTCCAATGTTGTCCTAAATGACTGATGATAAATATAATCCACCTGTGTGTAATTAAGTCTCCGTATAAATGCACCTGTCTCACGGTTCTGTTTAAAGCGCAGAGAGCATCATGAAGACCAAGGAACACACCAGGCAGGTCCGTGATACTGTTGTGGAGAAGTTTAAAGCCGGATTTGAATACAAAAAGATTTCTGAAACATTAAACATCCTAAGGAGCACAGTCCAAGCGATCATATTGAAATGCAAGGAGTATCAGGCCACTGCAAATCTACCAAGAGCAGGCCGTCCCTCTAAACTTTCATCTCAAACAAGGAAAAGACTGATCAGAGATGCAGCCAAGAGGCCCATGATCACTCTGGATAAACTGCAGATATCTACAGCTGAGGTGTAGTTGTTGTACACTGCACAAATCTGGCCTTTATGGAAGAGTGGCAAGAAGAAAGCCATTTCTCAAAGCTATCCATAAAAAGTCTTGTTTAAAGTTTGAGACACCAAACATGTGGAAGAAGGTGCTCTGCTCAGATGAAACCAAAATCCAACTTTATGGCCATAATGCAAAACTTTGTTTGGCATAAAAGCAACACAGCTCATCACCCCGAACACACCATCCCCACTGTCAAACATGGTGGCGGCAGCATCATGGTTTGGGCCTGCTTTTCTTCAGCAGGGACAGGGAAGATGGTTAAAATTGATGGGAAGATGGATGAAGCCAAATACAGGACCATTCTGGAAGAAAACCTGTTGGAGTCTGCAAAAGACCTGAGACTGGGACGGAGATTATTCTTCCAACAAGACAATGATCCCAAACATAAAGCAAAATCTACAAATGGAATGGTTCACAAATAAATGTATCCAGGTGTTAGAATGGCCAAGTCACAGTCCAGACCTGAATCCAATGGAGAATCTGTGGAAAGAGCTGAAAACTGCTGTTCACAAATGCTCTCCATCCAACCTCACTGATCTCGAGCTGTTTTCCAAGGAAGAATGAGCAAGAATTTCAGTCTCTTGATGTGCAAAACTGATAGAGACATACCCCAAGCGATTTGCAGCTGTAAACGCAACAAAAGGTGGCGCTACAAAGTATTAACTTAAAGGGGATTTGCCGAGACGACAAAGATTCTTACCAATCACGCTGAGTCATGAAGCTGCAGGGGAGAGAGGGTGGGGGCCAGTGAGGAGTGAGGAATCCAAGGGAGCGTCTCAAAACTTGAGTGAAATAATAAACCGTACAAGAGTGGATTCTCAATACAGCAAGACAGCCTCAGACTGCACTGTCAGGAGGAGCCTTATCTGCTAAGACGCTAATGTAAACAAATTACGGTGCTGAAAGAGAGAGAGACACACACAGCCAGAGCACGGAGCTGCATAAGGGATCCTGTGACATGTTCACTCAAATAATCAAACTATAACTTGTGGCTTCTGTGTACAAAAGTCAACAGCTTTTCTACACAGCAGCTTGAAAGCTTCTTCCTGTTCTCTGTCATCAGATAAAGCAGGGATCTAATCTCTCTACAACTAGTTTATTCTGTATACAAAAGAAAACATATTGCTACCCGGTGCCTTAAAAACTTCTGCAGCTCAGTCTCATCAGATAAGAAGTATAATCTGCGCAAGCCCGGCCAGCAGACAGCAGCTCTTGTCAGGTCGTATCTAATAGAAGCTTTGAAGTAACCAAGGGCATGTAAGGAAGGCTGTAGCTCTCTGACTGCAATTTTTGTAATCACATATATTTAGAAAAGTGATTAAAAACCCATTTTGGAGGATCCCACATCAACATTACATCGTGGCAAAACCCCTTTAAGAGCGCCAAATAATTTTGCATGCCCCACTTTTCAGTTTTTTATTTTTTACAAAAGTTTAAAATATCCAATAAATTTCATTCCACTTCACAATTATGTCCCACTTGTTGATTCTTCACCAAAAAAATAAAAATTTTATATCTGTTTGAAGCCTGAAATATGGCAAAATGTTGAAAAGTTCAAGGGGGCAGAATACTTTTGCAAGGTACTGTATATCTATCTAGCTATCCATCTATCTATAGATGGATATATGTATGTGTGTGTGTATACAGTGGGGAAAGTAAGTATTTGATACACTGGTGATATTGCAAGTTTTCCCACCTACAACGAATGGAGAGGTCTGTAATTTGTATCATAGTACACTTCAACTGTGAGAGACAGAATCTTAAAAAAAAAAAATCCAGAAAATCACAATGAATGACTTTTAAATAATTAATTTGCACTTTATTGCATGAAATAAGTATTTGATACAATAGAAAAACAGAACTTAATATCAGGTACAGAAACTTTTGTTTGCAATTAGAGGTCAGATGTTTCCTGTAGTTCTTGACTACGTTTGCTTACACTGCAGCACACTCTCGCTGGGCTGCATTGAGTTTCAGCTCCCTCTAAAGATTTTCGATTTGGTTAAGGTCTGGAGACTAGCTAGGCCACTCCAGGACCTTGAAATGCTTCTTACAGAGCCACTCTTTAGTTGCCTTGGCTGTGTATTTTGGGTCATTGTCATGCTGGAAGAGCCAGCCACAACCGGTCTTCAATGCTCTTACTGAGGGAAGAAGGCTGTTGGCCAAACTCTCACAATTCATAGCCCCATCCATCCTCCCTTCAATATGATGCAGTCATCCTGTCCCTTTTATAGAAAAGCACCACCAAAGTATGACGTTTCTACCCCCATGGTTCACGGTTGGGACAGTGTTCTTGAGGTTATACTCGTCCTTGTTCCTCCAAACATGGCCAGTGGAGTTGATACCAAAAAGTTCTATTTTGGTCTCATCTGACCAAATGACCTTCTCCCATGCCTCCTCTAGATTATCCAGATTGTTATTGGTAAACTTCAAATGGGCCTGGCATGTGCTGGCGTGAACAGAGGGACCTTGTGTGTCCTGCAGCATTTTAATCCATAATGGCAGAATGTGTTACTAAAGGTAATCTTTGAGACTTTAGTCCCAGCTCTATTCAGATCATTGTCAGGTCCTCCTGTGTAGTTCTGGTCTGATTCCTGACCTTCCCCAGAATCATCCTTACCCCACAAGGTGAGGTCTTATATGGACCCCTAGATAGAGGAAGATTAACAGTCATCTTGTGTTTCTTTCATTTTCTAATAATTGTTGCCTTCTCACCAAGCTGCTTGCCTATTGTTATATAGCCCATCCCAGCCTTTTGCATGTCTACAATTTTACCTCTCGTATCCTTAGACCGCTCTCTGGTCTTGGCCATGATGGAGAGGATGAAGTGTTATTGATTGTGTGAACAGGTGCATTTAATACAGGAAAGGAGTGCAGAGTAGGAGGACTTCTGTTCACACGGCGTAATTGTGGGGCATTTTTCGGCACGTACACTGTGTTCCAAATTATTATGCAAAAAGTGTTTAGGAGTGATAAGTTAAGAATTCTTTTGTCAGTTAAACTCATTGATGGTGATGTGTGTCAGGGCTCTTTATATCACTGAAAGCATTTGCAAACACTTTTTTTTTTAGCGCTTCAGCATAAAAAAAATATAAATTGGGTATCATCATAATTGTTATCGACCCACAGAGTAAAACATACTTGTCACGGATACTGCACGGTGAGTGCTATTAAAAATAAGAAAAACTACTAAAATTGCAGTATTTCCTTTACCCTACCTTCCAAATGATACCAATAAGAAAGTCAAATCATCGCGCAAAAAACAAGCAGCTATACAGTTCCGTACATAGAAAAATAAAAAAAGTTATGGCTTTCAGACTGCGGTGATGCAAAACCATGTTTTCCTTTTGGAATAAAAGTATTTTTGTGTAAAAGCAGTAAAACATAACAAAAAATACAAATTGGCTATCGCTGTAATCGTATCAACCTGCTGAGTAAAGCTAGCTTGTCATTTATACCGCATGGTGACCGCTGTAAAAATAAAAATCACTATTAGGATTTCTGTGTTTTGATCAAAATGCCCCTCAAAAATCTTATTTAAAAATTATCAAAGTGTCATATGCCCCCCATAATGGTACCCCATAATGGTACCAATAAAAACATCCTCATCCTGCAAAAAACAAGCCCATAATCAGCTACGTATACAGAAAAATAAAAAGTTACGGCTATCAGACTATGATGACATAAAAATGCATCTTTTTTTTTTTTTTTATAAACACATTTCTATTGTGTAAAAGTAGTAAAACATAAAAAAACTATATAAAATTTATATCATTGTAATTGTACTGGCCCACATATTCAAGTTATCATGTCATTTATACTGCACGGCGCATGCTGTAAAAATTAAGCCCAAAAAACAATGGCCGAACTGTGTGTTTTCCCCTCATATTCATGGCCCAATGCTAAAAAAAAAAAAAAAAAAAAAAACTATGGAACACCTGTGCGCCCAAAATGCACAATAAACCCCTAAATGAGATTCATGAGGGGTGCTGAATCCAAAATGTTCTGCGACATGGCACCCACCAAAATCTGCGTTAAAAAACCCAGTAGCGCTCCTTCCCTTGTACGCCCTGCAATGCGCCCAAACAGCAGTTTACACCCACATGTAGGGTATTGCCGAACTTGGAAGAAATTGCGTAACAAACTTTGGGATGCTTATTGTTTCTAGGATTCATTGTAAAAATTAAACAAGTCCAGCTAAAATTGCAGATTGTTGAAAAAAAAAAATATTTTTCATTTTGAACGCTAAAAATTTTTTGTGAAACAAATGTGGGGTCGATATACTCGCGCCACCCCTGGATATATTTCTTAAGGGGTGTAGTTTACAAAATGGGGTCTTTTTAGGGGTGTTATTAAGTACCTTAGGGTTTCTGCAAACCTATAATGGCACCTAAATAAAGTTTAGTAGGTGCTCCTCCTATTCTGAGGCTTGTGGTTAAGCCAAATAGCGCACCAGGGCCACATATGTGATATCTTTAAAAACTGCAGAATCTGGGAAATCGATGTGGAGTTCCATTCACATACTCGCATCTACCGTGTTCCAGTGAATAATGGCTAAAAATTGAAAAGCTGAAAAAAAAAAAAGGGATATTTCACCTTCATTTTGATTTAATTTCTGGGAAATACCTAATGGGTTAGTAAACTTCCTAAATGCTTTTTTAAATACTTTTAAGGGGTCTAGTTGCTTAGATTGGGTCATTTATGGGTATGTCTAACATGCAAGCCCTTCAAAGCCACATCAGAACTGGACTGGTCCCTAAAAAAAAATCTATTTTGCAAATTTTCTGTGAAAATGTAGTGAAAAATTACTAAATATCTAAGCCCCCTAATTTTGTAAAAAAATAAAAACACATTTCAAAAATTATGGCAACCTACAGTAGACATATCGTAGATGATAGTTATAAACTGTTTTGAGTGGAATAACGATCTGTCTTATACTCAGAAATTTTAAGAACTTTGAAAATGGCAAATTTTTTCAAAATTTTCACGAATTTGTGATATTTTTTTCACAAATACACACGAGGATATTGCTTACTAACTTAAAGCACTATGTGTCATGAGAAAACAGTCTCTGAATCACATGGCTAGGTAAAAGTGTCAAACAGTTATTCTCACATAAAGTGACACAAAAATGAGGCTCTGTGTAGCCAAATCTGGCTGTGGCGTTAAGGGGTTAATCTCCATTCACTATTTTTTTTTTTCTTGTGCCACCTCTTAGGTGGCCTTTTTTTGAGGCCTATATTTTATGCCAAAATTTTGAAGCGATTTTACTGCATTTTTAAAACCCTTTTCCTTTTTTTTTTTTTTTGATTCTTTTAAAAATAGTCTAAAGGAAGGGGGCAAAAAAAATGGGGGTTTCAGTGCAAATAAATGTTGTTTCGCCAGATTTTCTTTGCAAGCAAGCTGAGGAGAGTTCTGGTACATTTTTCTTTGTAAAATTATTAAAGTTAAATTATAACCAAGTGTTATATCAGTGATATTTATTGTGTATTTCAATTTTCTTGTATGGCAGGTTTTAAGAAATTGTAACCTTTAAAAAAACCCCCAAACTGTTTCTCAAGTTGGGAATTTAAATTTTGAAAAGGGAGTAAAACTTTTATTTTTCCTTTTGACCCCTGTCTTGGTTTTGTGGTTTCAATTTACTTTTTGGTTTTAAAAATGGACTTTTTTTTAAAAAATTTTTCCTACAATTGACATGTATTTGTCTTTCCACATGATTTCAGTAGGTTTTATAAAAAATCCCGAAACCGGGGGGCCCCCATGTGGGGTTTTAAATGAGCAGCAGTTTAAAAAAGGGACCTGCCAAATTTCTTCCCCTAAAAATGTTAAAAAGGGGGTTGCAGTTAAATTTGGGCAAGCGCTATAAAAATCAGTTTGTTTTGGGCAATCCCATAGCCTTTGAATAATTTGTGGGAAAAAGCCCAAACACAAATGGTCCCCTTTTACATTTCCTGTCTAATTGATTTGCATAAATTTGGGGCAGAGAACTCAAAAAAACCCCTTCTTGTGAAACAAAATTTGGGATCCAATTGCTGGAAATGGCAATTTAAACCTTTTTCACCTATTTTGTGGATTTGTGATAAATTTTCATTATGCAAAACTCTTTTAAATGCCCCCAAAGCAAAAACTTTTTGTTAAAAAAATTTTTTAAAGCAGTAAAAAGTTTAAAATTTTTCCCGTGACAATTTTTAATAGACCCAGAATTAAACTTTAGTAAATTCCCCCTAGCCTCTTTTTGGCTGCCCAAAAAAAGTTTTAGTTCTCGCAAATTTTTAAAAAACCATTAAAGGGTACAGTTTTTTATTTTGGGGGGGAAATTTGCTACATTATTTTTTTCTTTCAGAATTTGATAAAAACTTTAGCAAATGCCCGTGTAAATTTAATGGATTTGGGGGGATGCTGCCTTTAAAAGTAAAAAGGTTTGCCATCTGAGTTTCTTTAAAGGGGCCTATTTACCATTGTTTCTTGTTTTTTCCTAAACCTGCCTGGGTAAAAAGACAATTTGGGGGAAAATTTTTTGGGGGTGAAAAAACAGGGCCAGTCCAAACAAGTTTCTGGTTATAAATGTGAGCTAGCAGAACTTAATTTGTCACAATAGGGAAATGGCAAGACTAACAAAGGTATTCTTCTAGAGCCCCATTTTTTCTTTTGTGGGAAATTTTCATAGAAAGAGAACAGTGTAACTCTGCGGCCCCGTACCCCAGCCAAAAACCCAATGTGCTCTTCCCGGTTAAAATCTCTAAAGGGCTTAGTTTTTTTCCCCCCTCAGCCCCCCATTCCCCGCGATAACTCCCCGCAGGGAGGAAATTCCCCCCAAGTTCCTCCCCCTGCTGGGCAAGGGGGTTTTTTCAGTAAAATTAGGGGAACCCAACGGGGGAACAACATTGGGGGTAAAAAAGAAGGGCCAAAATCAAAAAACAGCAAAAAAGGGGTTTTTTTAAAATCTCCAAAAAAGAGATGGGAAATTTCTCCTTTAAAAACTTCATTTTCAAACATTTGTTTACATTTCTTGTGGTTTTCCTGTGGACATAATAGTAACAAAACCCACATATGTGTAACTTGGGTTTTAAAAATCCCCAAAAAAAGAAAAATTTTTAAAACTTGATAAAAAAAAATCCTTTTTTGAAAAAAAAAAAACTTTAAAACAAAAACACTATCTTTAAAAGTCCTTTTGCATTTGGAAAATTTTAATAACCAAAACAATTTGTATGTATTTTTGCATGTAGAATCCGAATCTACCTTCAGAATTGTTGTCACGTAAGGGTTTTGAGATATTGTGAAATATTTGATTTTTTTTTTTTTTAAAGTATTTCTAGCTTTCTTGTGTCTTCTGTTTAAAATTGTAAAATCCATGTCTGTATTTTAATGGTCTGATGTCATTAATTATAATTAGTTATATCAGACCATTAAAATTAATATAGACAACTTTTTGGACTTTTGAAATAGGCAGAACTGTTGGGTTTAAAGCAGTGCTGTTGGCACTTTTGAGACACCTTACCGAAAAAAGCATCCTCATCATATTTTGCCACAGGAAATTGACAGTAAACTTGGTAAATACTTGTATTAATATGTTTAAGGTTTTTTATTTGGTTGTTTAGAGTTTTTATAGTTAATATGTAACATAATTAAATGTATGTGTTATTTTGTCTTCTAATAGCTGAAAGATTTCGTCAGTGTCATTACGGTCTCTGATAAATACAATTGCTATGTATCTATTAAAGGTGACGTAATAGAATCTGATTGCACCACTGAATTCAGGATCCTAAAATTAGTTAAATGCACCCGTCCCAAACCAGATACAGAAAAAAAGTTCAAATTTGGGAATAGGTGAAATTCTTTTTTTAATAGAAAACCCCTTTTAAGGGGGAAAGTTTATAAATGTATTAATGTACTAGTCCTGATTTAACTGCTGCAGTCATGTAATTATTTACTATTATGTGACCTCTAGCCTTATGAATGTGTTATTAGTGGAGATCACCAGAAAGTCCGTACACAAAAACATATTAAGGGTTTGTTCGCATTGCGTTTGGTAAATACGTTCTTTGAGTACGTTTAACGTACTGCAAAAAGGATCCCAAAACTTATTTAAAAATGTGCGTGTGATTATTGATTTTACTGTAAAATATGTTTTGTCGTTCAGACAATAGATTTTTCTCATCAAAAGGTTTGAGTTTTCAAGTTATAACAGTAACAGCGCAATGGAATAAGAATGGCACGATATGACAAACGTGATGATCATCATTGCATAACACAGGACTTACAATTCGTAGACAATAACAAGTATGTAAATCAGATGGTGTGTATATATAGGTAAAGAATCATGGGTGGTCCACAGCAGATGGAACAGCCATAAAATGCGGTGAGCCCAACAATCTAGGGGGAATGAGAGACATCCTGGACCAATATGAGATGATACTAAAAAGACCCCCATTTAAATAAAGACGGGGGGATAAAAAAAAGGAGGGAAGGGATAAACAAAAACTTAATTTCGACTCCAGCTCCCCCCCCCCCCCACTCTCCCCGATGCCGCCGCACCCAAACGTGTTCCTATTTAGTAGGAGAGGAGAAAATGCGAAGGGACATTGAAGAGTTAGATAGTTAAGGCCCAGAATTCTGGGGATGATTGATACGTCACCCATAGAGCCCAATTACGGGTAAAGCGGTTGTCTCACTGCAAGGATTGCTTTGCTTTTTATGTTAAAGATCTTGCAAAAACAAGTCACTTTGCAATATATGTCCATTAACAGTATCCTACCTATTCCTAGATATCCCCTCTTGTATGGGCTGCATCAGCTCCTGTGGTCATTATAGCTACAGACCTGTTTGATCTCTCCTGATAGGCTGCCAGCACTGGATGCTATAGCTACAGACCTGGCTTCTACTGCATCCTAATGGAAGCCAGTAAACACGCCGCTGAATTCAAAGTGAAACCAAGAAAACAGGACTGTGATAACATGAATCAATGTAGTGAGACAACCCCTTTAAATTTAGTTGTATCAGCTCCTGATTTGGCCACCAATTCCTCCATGTGGTGTGTGAAGGCCACTTTGTTCACCCGGTCCTCCAAAGATGGGGGAAAGTCATCTTCCATTTACGTGGGATGACAGTCTTTGCCGCTTGAAGCAGATATCTGGTGAGCAAGTTGTTTTATATGCCAATCGTGGAACATGAACAGGAGCGTAGCCTCTGGGGCATCAGGAACAATGGTACCAGTACAATCTTGGATCACAGTAAGGACTGCTGACCAGAAAGGTCTGATATATGCACATCCCCACTGTATGTGGGACATAGTACCCACTTCAGCTCCACAGCACCAGCAAGTGACCGAGACATTCGGCCACAATTTACAGGCCATAACGGCTTTTTGGGTTTGAGAAAAACATTTGTGCCATTGTTGCTCAGTACAAGCTCTATTCAGCTCCCTCTCCCAAGGCTTTTTCATTAATGATCTTACACATGGATTGCACATGAATATAGATCTTTGCAGACGATACTAATCTCTGTAAAGTAATCAACACAATAGAGGATAATGTGTTATTACAAAGGGATCTGGGTAAGTTGGAGGCCTGGGCAGAGATAAATGCAAGGTTATGCACATGGGGAGGAAAAATCCATCACATGAATACATGTTAAATGGAAAAATGCTGGGTAAAAGTGACATGGAGAAGGATTTGGGAATCCTGGTGGACAGTAAACTTAACTGTAGCAGCCAATGTCAGGCAGCAGCAGCCAAGGCTAATAGGATTATTGGTTGTATTAAAAGGGGCATAGCTGTACATGATGGGAACATTATTCTCCCACTATACAAGTCACTGGTTAGACCACACATGGAATATTGTGTACAGTTTGGGCACCAAAGGTCAATATACACTCACCGGCCACTTTATTAGGTACACCATGCTAGTAACGGGTTGGACCCCCCTTTTGCCTTCAGAACTGCCTCAATTCTTCGTGGCATAGATTCCCCCAAGGTGTTGCAATGAATGCCCCAATTGGTACCAAGGGGCCCAAAGAGTGCCAAGAAAATTATTCCCCACACCATGACACCCCACCACCAGCCTAAAACCGTTGATACAAGGCAGGATGGATCCATGCTTTCATGTTGTTGACGCCAAATTCTGACCCTACCATCCAAAATGTCGCAGCAGAAACGAGACTCAGCAGACCAGGCAACGTTTTTCCAATCTTCTACTGTCCAATTTTGATGACTTGGGCAAATTGGAGCCTCATTTTTCTGTTCTTAGCTAAAAGGAGGGGCACGGTGTGGTCTTCTGCTGCTGTAGCCATCTGCCTCAAATTTTCCCCGTACTGTGCGTTCAGAGATGCTCTTCTGCTACCTTGGTTGTAACGGGTGGCAATTTGAGGCACTGTTGCCTTTCTATCAGCTCGAACCAGTCTGCCCATTCTCCTTTGACCTCTGGCATCAACAAGGCATTTCCGCCCACAGGACTGCCGCTCACTGGATGTTTTTTCTTTTTCGGACCATTCTCTGTAAACCCTAGAGATGGTTGTGCGTGAAAATCCCAGGAGATCGGCAGTTTCTGAAATACTCAACCAGCCCTTCTGGCACCAACAACCATGCCACATTCAAAGGCACTCAAATCACCTTTCTTCCCCATACTTGTTGCCGCCATGTGATTGGCTGATTAGAAATTAAGTGTTAACGAGCAGTTGGACAGGTGTACCTAATAAAGTGGCCGGTGAGTGTAGAGATCACTCCCAAGATTTATTTATACCCAGGGCTGTATCTAGAACAAGGGGGCATACTCTACATCTTGAGGAACGAAAGTTTCTACATAAACATAGAAAGGGATTCTTTGCTGTTAGAGCAGTGACACTGTGGAACTCTCTGCCAGAGGAACTTGTCATGGTGATTTCTATAACAGAGTTCAAAAAGGGTTTGGATGCATTTCTGGAGTATAATAATATAACAAGTTATAGTGTCTAGGATTCTGGAGAAGGGTTGTTGATCCAGGGATTTTTCTGATTGCCAGATTGGAGTCGGGAAGGAATTTTTTCCCTAAAATGAGGACAAATGGCTTCTACTTCATTGGGGTTTTTTTTGCCTTCCTCTGGATCAACACTTTTTAGCACAACAGGCTGAACTGAATGGACGTCTTGTCTTTTTTCAGCCTTACAAACGATGTAACTATGTAAGAACGGCAGTAGGACAGTGGGGACTCGCTATGTGGGCCCAGGAGCAGTTGGTAAATGACCAAGATTAGATGTCGTAGTACATAACCATTCAAAAGATGTCATAGTACACTGTAAATTGGCTTAAAAGGGCATGGGTGAAAAAGTGTCTAAGTTGGGTATATTCAGAAGAAAACTGTTTCGGCATCTGAAGGGACCTACCTACAATTTCAGATACCGGAAGCAGGTGCCCCTGGGTAATAAGGGTATGTGCAAGAAGATGACGAATTTTAGAAAATCCCAAAAAGGAGTTTGAGGAAAACCCTGGGGGGGGAAAAAAGGTTATCCGTAATGGAGGTGAGTAGGCCTGAGAGGTCCAATAGAGATTCTTGGGGTTTTATTTTGCGTATGATTGCTAATGTTTGGGAGGTAGTAAAAGAGACGTTCTCGCGGTGCCGAAGGGTAGAGTCCAGGTGCCAGGGGAGAGAAGCCAGGGACAGAGGACACAAGGTCTGTGCAATATAGACCCATAACTTGAATTGCGCGTTATGAACAAGTTCTATTAACCTCTGAGCCGAGGCCAGGTAATTTAGCCTACAGTCCGATACACCCACATCTTTATGTCTACTCAGGATTGCCCTACTGGTTCTTAGACGACCCTGTTACCAAATAGTCGAAGAAACAACGTTGAAGTTTATGCCAAAAGAAGGCTGGGATTGATATGGGAACGGTTTGTAGTAAATAAAGAAGTTTTGGAAGGAGGGAGCTCTCTAAGATGTTCATCTGTCCAAACCAAGAAAATGTCTTGCGCTTCCATGCCTGAAGGATTAAATTGATTAAATTGGGAATGTAAGGGACAGAAGTTAAAATCAAATAATTTGGTTAAGGTCACATGGGATTTTAGCACCCAAGTAGGACATTGCATGTGAGGGCCAGGAAAAGGGGAATGCTGCTTTCAGGGAAGGAAGGATAGAGGGGTCTAGGGAGATGTTAAGGGCCTCTGATTTGGAAAGGTTCTTTTTGTAGTTAGACCAAACACTGAACTGCTCCAATTCGGACATCAGAGATGGCAGGGAGACTTGAGGGTTGGTAACGTAGATCAAGAGATCATCTACAAAGGCAGAGCATTTTAATTCATGCTCCCCTATTTTAACACCACCGATGTCAGTATTAGCGTGGATCAAGTGTAGGAGGTGTTCCATTACCTATACATATAATAGCGATGACAGGGGACAACCCTGACGGGTTCCATTATGAATAGGGAAGTGTTCTGAGAGGGAGCCATTGACCTTAACTTGGGCAGAGGGGGTTTGGTATAGGGCTAGAATTTTGGAGGAGAACATGGGACCCAGGCCTAAGTGAGATAATGTTTGAGTTAGAGAGGACGAGAAAATTCCATCAAAGGCCTTTTCGGCGTCTAACAAGAGAATCATTAAAGGGATGTTACGGGCTTGGGCATGTTGAATTAAAGGGGTTGTCTCACTACAAAGAATAGCTTTCAAAATGTAGGGAACACTAAATGAAGATGTTTTCCAAATATATTGCTTTGTTCATCTTTTTTTGTTAAGGAGCTACAAATGATTTTATTACCTTCTGAGGACTTTCAGGTTTTCCAAGTGACCGACCTGTGTACTCCTTCTTCTCCCCTGCTGTTTGTTCTATCTGATAGCAGGGAGTGATGTCATCACGCAGGTCTCAGCAGTGGCAGGAGTTGGACAGTGGGAGCTTGTTTGTTATCTGATCTTTCAGACAAAAGACAGTAATTACTTTACTGATTACATTAGCTCTGACCCTTCTGTGGACCTCAGAGGAGATAATTTATTTAATCTAGACTAATAAAAAGTGGTCTGAATACACAGAGCTCACATGCTAATTACAGACAGCTTGACCAGGAAGCGACAGAGCAAAGCAGCATTATTTCATTCATTCATCCTATGAAACTTTGAGATGAGACAACCCCTTTAAATCCAAGGTCTTAAGTAGTGTGGAGCTGAACCGTTCGGAAAATGGTTAGTTCGGCACGAAATTTACGTTTTTTTCTGAACCCAAGCCGAACGGAATTTTTGCCGCAAGTTCAGTAAAAATTTTGGGTTCGGCACAGGTGTTCGGTACCTTTTTCAGTTGCTTCCTTCAGTTTTGGCAGCCAGAAAATCAGTGCAGAGCATGGGGTGGGGGGGGGGGGGGGTTCAAAAAGGGCACCAACAAGGTTGTAGGGATCTCATTGGCTACTAAAATCACATGACCGTCTTATGTGTATGTCACTGTATGTCCTGTTAGTTGCCATTTCCAGCTGACTCTCTGTATTGAACACACTGCTACCTGTGTCTGCTGGTTTGCCAGCAGGCAGAAACAACATTTAATAGCAATTTCACACAAGAAAAGCTGCTAGTTACATTACTCAGGGGGAGACAGCTAGCTTAGGGAATCAGACACATACTTAGTTATGGTGTTAGGGAGTTTTGTATAGATATTCCATAGAAAAATTTCTGTTTATAATCCTAGTTGCCCATTGCAAAGTATAGGCATTTAAGAACACTGTTGATTTGCTGTCTTTGGAGTACGGTTCTTCAATAAGAGACTCTGAACAAATCTTGACCTTCTTAATATTTTTGAACATGGAGCGAACTAGAGGTGGTAAGCGAGCAAGGACGGGCGTAGGATGTGGAGCTAGAGGTACGAGACCAGGTGCTCTTTCCAGTGTTCCGGACAACACACAAGCGAGCACAGTCAGTCAAAGGAACGTCAGGCCTGTCATCGCTTGGTCAGTTCCCTGTGCGTCTCCTTACTGAAGATCAGCGCCAATCCGTTCTTCAGTGATTAACACACCCTTCATCCAGCAGTTTTACCACCTCTTCCTCTCAGTCAAGGGCACAAATGTCATGATCCTCATCAGTGCAGCTTGAAGGGGCCCAAAAATCACCCAATAAAAAAACTGCTCAGATAATCCCAAATTTCCAAAAAGCCTTTGACACAAAGCGTGGGGGTCAGAAAAGGATTTCAAAAATCAAAAGGCCAAAGGGATTTTTGTCTGCTTGACGCCCAAAGCTGATGCCCCAGAGGAGGAGAAGGAAGTGGGTCGTTGCCAGAAATATAAGCATCAGGTTTTTGCAGTGCGCGCTTGTAGCCCACAGCTTGAGGAGAGCGGTCAGGAAAAAGTCCGTGTGAAGATGAAATTGCAATCTAAGTGGTCTTTTGAGCAGCACTGGGGAGCACTTTATCATGGAGGGGAGGGGAGGATGGGGTAGTGTCAGTGCAGGCCGGCCTCAGAAAGGGGGGGGGCGGTTGCCAAATACGCTTACATTAACCACCAGCCATGGTCAGTGGTGGCAGTGGAAACCTGCTACATTTTGGGGTTTTACCGTCGAAGAGGTCCGGACCTTGGGTTGGGCCCGGGACTTTTTCAATCAATCCTCAGATTTCCGAATGAAAGTCATATGCCACTTTGCTTTCAAGCATCAGTGGGAAAAATCTAAAGAAATTTTAAACCCCACCAGCATGAACGGAATGCATGTAAAGCATGAGATGCTGTGAAGAATCACTTTTTGGGGAAAAAAAGGCCCCAGGTCCTGGGCTTCCAACCACCCGGGCCCCCTTTTTGCCCCGCTACTTCCAAGCCCAAGGGGGTTCCTCTGCTGCCGGGTGTGCGGAGCAGCATCGGAAGCACCTTTCCCCCCCGTCCGCATGTTGGCCGATTCCCCCCTGCAACACAGTCTACACCTTCCCCTTCCCCAGCTTAACCTGCTTTCTGTACAAAGCCAGTTCCACCCGACCGCCCTTTTGTGTACCTAGTGTGGGGCAGGGGAAAAAACTCTTTCACCCCAGCCATCCCAACCAAAAGCCTGAAGTTTGGGATTGCCCGGCTGTTTTCCTTTGGGAAAAATTGCCTTTCTGCCCGGTGGGGGGGGGGGACAAAAGGGTTCCGCCACTCATGGCCCTGATGCCCCAAATTTTAGTGCTGAGCAGGGGTTTCTTTGCCAGAAAAAGCCGTCCCTGCCCTGGCCCGCCACGTTGCAGAAAAGTTCTCCCGCGCGTGGCTGCTTCTGGTCCCACCCAAAGTCCATCTCACTACAGACACAAGGAAATAAAACACGGTCAAGGGCGTTAAATCTCATTGATGCTCACTGGGTGAGTTTGGGGGGATGACCGTGCCCCTGGGGGATGGGTTTTTGGGCTTGGCCCGGGGCAAATCCCTTTCCACACTGCTGGAATTGAAACAAAAATCCCCGATCCCCAACCTCGACAAGGGGAGATCCCCCCATGCCAAAAAGGGAAAACCCCCCTTCTTTAAATTAAATTTTTCTTTGGGGACTGTTTAACAAAACAGGTCCAAGGGCCCGTGGACGGGCTCTTTTGGGAATTTACCAACCATTAGCTTTGGGGGGCTAAGAAACCCCAGCCCCAGGCCCAAAGGGGGTGTGCGACAATGGGGAAAAAATTAGGAGGTGGTAGACCTAAGCACAAAGTCTGAACCCTGGTTGTGGGAGAAATTTCTTAAAACCCCACCCGGGTCTCAACTGTCTTCTGAGGAAAGCTCAAGGTATTAGCTCCCCACTGGGTACCCGGGTTGGGACCCACTGGGTTTGGCATTGACTGGGCAGCGTTGGGAAAGCTTTAACTAGGCCTCCCCGTTAACAGTCTTTACTAAATTTACGTGGGGAAAAACCCCAAAGCGGAATTTTCCCAAAATTCCATTATGCATTTTGAAGTGTCGGGATGGGCTGACGGAAACGTGGTGCGGAACCTGGGGGATTGAGCCACAGAGAGTGGAGTGCAGGGGAAAGGGTCTCTGCAACATCCTTGACCCTAAAAAAGGCAAAAAAAAACCCAAAAAGTTCAGGTTTAGGGTGAAAGGCATTGTCAGCAAAGACCATTGTGGGGCATATTTTTACTGGAAACAAGCGTTTGACCTTTTTCCGGGGAAACAGATCCCCCGGCAGTGATTTGGGGGAGGTTGAGGCGGACCCGGAGGGCCCTTACTTTGCCATTTTAGGGTAAAAAGGCCCCCGACTGTTTCCCCGATTGTATTGGGTCTTTTTTTTAGTCTGGGTTTTGAGGTCCAGGGGGGGGGGTGCGGACAGCAGTTCAGCTAACAGATAGGGGAATTTTTACTTTGCCAGGCCTTGGTGATGGTTTTGGATGAGGAAAAATGGAGAAGGATGAGGAGGGGTGGGCACCAAAAGGTAAAGATTAAAACCCTTTTAAGTGGTAAAAATTTTGGGACAGATTTCAGGAGGAAAGGGAAAAAGAGGAGGATTGGGGTTTGTGCCCCCTTTACCCCAATGTGGGGCTTTGGGTGGGTACAATTTAAAAAGGGGGGAAAATGACCCCCAAAGGGGATCAGGGGGAATCAAAAAAAAACAGGCCCATTTATGGGGGTGGCCCCAAAACCCCCCTTTTATCCACCCCCACAAAAATCAAAAGTGAGCACTTTTCCCTTCCACACCAAAAAAAATTTACAGTAGGATGAGGAAATTTTTAAGGGCAAGTGCTCATTGAAACCAAATTTAGACCTTTTTCCCTCTTTTTCCCCAAATTTTAATGATGGGGAAAAAAGGTCAGCAATGTGACAGCGTAGAAAGGCAAAAACAGCCGCAGCAGAAGGGGAGGTGGCAGAAATGCAAAAAGGTTCCCTTTTTCAAATCTGTTTTTTTTACCAAATTTTACCCAACGCCTGCAAGTCAGGGGCAGGGAAATTTTGGGAAAACAATGAGGACCGGCCCCTTAAAAAAAACATGGGAAAAATGGCTACCCAGCGGCTCAACACCCATTTTTTTTTTTTGGACTTGATCTGGCCCCCATTCCCAAAATTTGGATGGCAAAAATGGATGAATAGGGCCCGAGCTTGCTCGGGGCACGCCAAAGGGAAATTTTAGCCTTCTTGGCAGCCAGCTTATCTTTAAACGCACCTTCAAGGGGCAGGGTGGCGGGGTGAAAACTGGGCAAAACATATCTGTATTTTTTCCCCTGGGGAATTTGGATCATTTGACTTGATCATGAATCAAAAGATGGGTCTCTTGGGCCCATTTTTGGGGGCCCCGGGTTTCCGGGGTGTCACCAATAGTAAAACTGTTTGCATGTGTTCTTTTCCATGTTTAAATTCACATTCCACATATTTACTCAGGGGCTGCCGGTTTAAATTTATTTTATTAAAACCCTTTTTCAGGCCCCCTTACTGCCCAAAAAAATTTTTGGGCCCCCGCCCCCTTATACTACTTTATTTTTATTTTTTTTATAGATTGTAGGCCCCATTTCGATTATGGCCTGTGACAGGAGTACCCCCCCTTTTTGGCCCCAACCCATGGGGGGTAGCAGCCCCCTACGGGGCCCTGCATCCTGAGGTGTTCCAAAAAACCCCTTTTTACACATAAAAAGAATCCAGTATTAGAAATGGGAAATGGTAACCTGCCAATAGTTTCCAAATACTCCCGTCTAAGGCCTTTAAACAAAAAAGGGGCCAGTGATATGTTTTAAAAAAAAGGAACTAGTTTTAAGGGTGGGGAACCCAGGTAAAATTTGCCCGCATGGGGCCCTGAAACGGGTTTTAGATGACTGCCCTGGCCACTCCCCCGCAGGGGGCCCCTTTAAATAAAGGCCCTGCCAGTTTAAACCCCCCCTGTTCCCAGTTTGGGATGTTCCCGGGTACCACCCCCCATATTTTGACATGTTTTAGACCCCCCCCCCGGTTTCAAAAAAGTGAAGGGGGGGCTTCCTGCCAAGTTGCCTTTGGGCCCTTTTTTAATACCAGTGTCGTTTATTGGGGTTTAAAAAAGGGCCCCCAGGGAGTGCTAGCATTGTACCCCCTACAGTACGCTGTCCTTATATTTTCATTTAACCCTTTTAAAAAATGGGCCCCTTTTTTAAATTTTTTTTCTGTTTACTCTTAGGGGCCAAATTTTTTTTCATAAATTGTTTTCCAAGTATCCCTTTTACTGTTATAAGGATGCTTAAATTTCAGGGGTTTTTCCTCCCCCTGTTTTATTTTAAAAAAAATTTAACCAGAACATTACTCCCCATTGACTTTAAAAAGGGGGGTTTAAAGCTTTGGGTTTGGGCTCGAACTTTGAACTGAAGGGTCTAAAAATTTGGGTTCTACCGAAACTTTTTTTGGTTTCACCTCCTCTAGTTTATTGGTTTTTATCTCTAGCTTCCCTCCCCGGGCCCCCAAAATAAATTGATCGGATGTAATAAAGGCCCGGGGGGGGCAAAAGGGATTGAGGCCCAATTCCCCCAGAAGCTTACATAAAATGTAGATCTTAAGAGCTACATTAAGTAGAGAAATGGGTCTGTAACTTCCCCCATAATTTTTTGGGGGGCTTTTTTTCCCTTTTTGGGGGTAAAGGTTAAAATGTGCCCGGGGGGGAAAAAGTTTAAGTGGAAAGAGATATGGGAAAAGGATGGGTAATAAGGGGAGAAAAAACTTTTGGGGGGGAAAGGGTTTGGAAAAAAATTTGCAGAAAAAAATCATCTGGGCCCGGACTTTTGGGCCCCCCGGGAGGGTTTCCCCTATGACAGCAATTAAAATTTATTCAGAAAAAGAAAGGGGAGTTCCCAAAATCTGAACGACCTCAAAGGGGGAATGAGGAAGTTAAAGGGGGAGGGGGGGTAAGAATGGAGTTGGGAAGAGGAGACCTGTGATTTAGATAAATTATATAAATTAGAGTAAAAGGACTTACCGGCCCCTGCTGTGTCTGGTGTGGTGTGAAGCAGATCTCCAGCAAAATTTTTGATGCAGGGGATGAAAGAGAGATCCTCTCCCGTGCGGCCAGAATGAGCTGTGACGCGATTGGAGATCATGACCTCAAGCGATATCGAGAAGGCGTTTCGCCTCTAACCATGCTACTTGCAGTTCCTTCAGAATGGAGGGAGATAAAGCTGGTTTATGAAGTAGTTCTAACGAGGTTATTTTCTGCAAGGACATTGAAAAGTAATGGGCTCTCTGCTTTTTTAACCTACTGCCATGCTTAATGAGGACCCCTCTAAGAACCCATTTGAGAGCCTCCCATTTAAAAATGGGGGCTGTGCTATCATTTGCATGATCCGAGAGAAAGTGCTCGACCGCTGTTTCAAGATCTGCAACACAAGCCACATCAGAGAGCTTTCATTCAGCCTTAAACGGATCTGATACAGTGGGAGGGAAAAAAAAGTATTTAGTCAGCCACCAATTCTGCAAGTTCTCCACTTAAAAAGGTGACAGAGGCCTGTAATTGACATCACAGGTAGACCTCAATTATGAGAGACCAAATGAGAAAACAAATCCAGAAAATCACAATGTCTGGTTTGGAAAGAATTTATTTGCAAGTTATGGTGGAAAATAAGAATTTAGTCCATAACAAAAGTTCATCTCAATACTTTGTTATATATACTTTGTTGGCAATGACAGAGGTCAAACATTTTCTGCAAGTTTTCACAAGGTTGGCACACACTGTTGCTGGTATGTTGGCCCATTCCTCCATGCAGATCTCTAGAGCAGTGATGTTTTGGGGCTGTCGCTGGGCAAAACGGACTTTCAACTCCCTCCAAAGGTTTTCTATGGGGTTGAGATCTGGAGACTGGCTAGACCACTCCAAGACCTTGAAATGCTTCTTACGAGCCACTCCTTCATTGCCCTGGTGGTGTGCTTGGGATCATTTGTCATTCTGAAAGACCCAGCCATGTTTCATCTTCAATACCCTTGCTGATGGAAGGAGGTTTGCACTCAAAATCTCACGATATATGTCCCCTTTCATTCTTTCATGTACATGGATTTGTCATCCTGATCCCTTTGCAGAGAAACAGCCACCCCCATGCTTCACAGTAAGTACTGGTGTTCTTTGGATACAACTCGGCATTCTCTCTTCTCCAAACACGACGAGTTTTGTTTCTACCAAATAGTTCTTCTTTGGTTTCATCTGACCATATGACGTTCTCCCAATACTCTTCTGGTTCATTCAAATGCTTTCTAGCAAACTTCAGACGGGCCTGGACATGTACTAGCTTGAACATGGGGACACGTCTGGCACTGCAGGATCTGAGTCCTTGGCGGCGTAGTGTGTTAGTGATGGTAGCATTTATGTTGGTCCCAGCTATCTGCAGGTTATTCACTAGGTCCCTCCCCTCTCTTTTTTAATAGCGGAGTAAGATAGTGTGGATCGGTCCGTGGAGTTGTCCAGCAGTGTATGACCTGGTGTGGAAGGGATTTATTAATGGCTATCGCAACTCCCCTCATTTTAGAGTTAGTTAGCAAAATGCCAGTGTGTGTTAAGTCCCTTTGCATTAAAGGAGGCTATTTTAAGGTCTCCCATGATTCAGGCTAAAAATCGCACAGGGGTTGAGGCCAGGAGGAGACAGGAGGGAGCAAAGAGGAAAAAAAAAAAAGGGGCGGGGGAGGAGGGAAGTACAAAAATAAATAAGAGAGGCAAACATGTGCAAAACAGGGAAACCACTGGGCCCAAGGGCTGCCCAGAGGGGGGGGGGGGGGTCCCCTACCTATTGGGTTACGAGGGAGGCACACATCGCAATGGACGGCTTCAAGTATGAAACATGATGAAAACCTAGCTAAAAGGCAAAGATGGTTAAGCATGTGACATGGGTACAGAGGATCATGCATCAAGAAGTCTGGGTAATAAAAGGGTAACATGCACATGTAAAGGCCGCATACAGCAAAAGACATTGGTACGCTATAGAAAACAAGAGAAACCTTTATACTAAGGCAACTGTAATGATATTCAGGGTTCCGAGAAAGAAGGGACAGATGGATCCTATTTCCGCGGAGGCAGACTGCTTCCGGATTCCACAGAAGCCTCTCGGGCGTCAAGTTTTTTCGGGCCTCTGAGGAAGGTAGAAGATAAAGATGGCCATTCTTGTAGGGTAATGTTTGAGACTTGTAGGGCCTGCAGGAAAGAGGGAAGATCTTCGGGGGAGCGTATGGAGAAGGCTCGCTCCCCTATGCGGGTAGTTAGGGCAAATGGATAGACCATCTGTATGGAATGTTCCTTTTTTTCAATATGGATAGGACTGGTTTCAGCATGGCCCTTTGTGCTAGGGTGTGACGAGAAAGGTCCGGCAGAATCTGGAGATGTGCCTCCTTGTATGTTATTTGGCATCTTTTTCTGGTTTGTTGTAGATTCTCTTATTTAAGTCCACAATGATGGATTTGGCAAATTACATCCCTTGGGCGAAGGGGGCCTGTGCTGGGTGGTCTAGAGGCTCTGTGTCCCCACCGATCTCGATTTCTAGGTGGTCGAAGGCCGATCCAGAAGGTCATTGAAAATATGGGTCAGGATAGGGAAGAGATCACTGGAAGGGACCTACTCCGGCAGGCCCCTAATCCTCAAATTGTTTCTCCTACTTCTATTTTTGACATCGTCGAGGTGGTGTTGTAAGGTAAATATATAAGGTGCTTCAAATACTAGTGGATCATTTGTAAGGTGAAGAGCTGCTCGGAATGTTGTTGGACAACACCTTGGAGAGATGTCAGTGAAGGAGTAGAGTCATGCGCCTGAGATAAGGTATCAACTTTAGTGGATAAGAGAGAGAGTTCTGATCATAATAGTAAATTCCTATTTGTACTCATCCAGGAGTTGGCCGGCAAGATTAGATATGTCAACTTTGGTCGGTAAGGATTGTGTCAATACCTTCAAATCCGCCACTGTTATAGGCTTAGCCTCATCCAGGGACATTTAAGCAGCTGACGTAGCAGAAGAAGGTAAGGTAATGGTGGCCAATGGGGCGAACCCCAAGGTTGGTCTTAGATGGTATACAGGAATAGGAGGAACGCATTCTAGACTGCTGCAGGAGTTAGGCCATGTTCACACGGCTTAAAATGGGCCGTATTTCGGTCCGTAATTACGCGCCGAAGTGCGCCAATTACGGGCCGAAAACGGCCCATTCATTACGGTAATTCACAGTTCTCATAGAGAACTATGGATTACGTCTCCTCTACCCGCCCGGCGAATCGCGGGCGGGGAGATAATTCACCTGTCACTTTTCTAGCGGCGTTATACGCGCCGCTAGCAGTGATAGTCATGGTGGCCGGCGAAGTGCCGGGCCCCCTGCTTACTCCACCGCCCCGCCCCGCCCCGTTACACTACGGCGTAATTGCGGGGCGAAATTGTCTCCGCAATAAAGGCCCAGTGTAACATGCCTTAGAGTCCAGTATGTCGGTGTTGATCTGGTGAACCTCTAAGGCCATGTTCACACGGCTTAATTGCAGGGCGTAATTACACCGCGGGAGCGGGGGGCTGGCACCTCGCCGGCCCATAGACTATCATTACTAGCGGCACGTATACGCCGCTAGTAAATGACATGTCACTTATCTCCCCCTGGGGCAGATTCACCGAGCGGGGAGAGGAGATGTAATCCATGGTTCTCTGAGAACTGTGGATTACCGTAATGCCTGGGCCGTATTTCAGCCCGTAATTCGCGCAGTCCCCCGCAAATTACGGACTGAAATAAGTGCCCAAATAAGCCGTGTGAACACGGCCTAAGGGCACAAGAGGGTTGGGTGGAAAGGAGGCTAGCTTATGGAGGCTAGGGTGTGGACTGAGGTATGCGGTCTGACAGGAGTCAGGTCCCCCCAAGGACAACCCAGTGGACCATCTAGGAGAGAGTCCCCCAGAAGTGCCATGAGAAGACTGCGAGGGGTCCTGCATAGGTGTAGATGCATTTGAGGTATACTGGTGCCCTCTTGTGGTGAGTTGCTGTAAGGGCTGACCCCGAGGAGAGTATGTAGCAACATCGGAGGTCTCCTCTATAGAGAGATGCTGGCTGGGTATGTGTGGGCCCTGGGTCGGCAGAGATGAATGGCACCATCCAGAGAAAGATGGTGGGGCTGTAAGGGTCGGGGGAGTCACGTTACTTAATAGAAATGGCGCAGCTAGAGCCTTTTGAGATTGGCAAGTGGGCATGGCAGTGTCTCCCCTTCTTGACCCCTCATGTTCTGGGGAGGCTGGAGAATCTGAGGTGTCCATATGCTGCAATCCTGGGCTGCATGAGATGGTAGATGGCCGTGAGCATGAGTGGCCAGAAGCCCCGTTGACCCTTCCCTCTTCCCCCATGTTGCTGGCAGAGTAACGATATGATGCAGGGGAGGAGACATGGTGGCCCCAGCAAAACCTTGGGAACCCTCCCAGCATACCTGTGCGGATGGTGATGCAGGTGGGGGACTGCCAGGCAGCATTGCCGCAGGCATGTCCTGGGGAGAGCCCATGTCCTGAGAAGTGTCGGCCCACCACGTGGGAGAAGATGGTGCCGGCAGATGTGAGTCCTCGTTCTGGTCCTGTCCTGGAGCAGCTGCGGAGGAGCGAGGAACAGGCACCTCGTGTGTGGCTACGGCCGTAGCTTCAACCGGCTGGTGCAGGGTGGCAGCTGGAGCTTGAGGAGCAGAGTTGCAGCTCCTTGCGGGAGGAGATATTTCATGGGTGTCCAGGAGCAAATCCTTCATGTCAGACGCTGTGGGCTGTATGTCCGGCAGACTGAGGGACAGGTCCAGGGTACCTGGATCTCGGCGTGTTCGCCTGGATCTTGTCGGCAACACTCTGGTGGTACCATGTGGGGTGGCTGGGCTGACCGCTGTGGAAGAAGCGGGGCGAGCATCTTGACTCAGTGGAACCGCGACCGCTCTCTCCTCCATCAGCGTATCTTCCAAAATAGAGGTCTTTATAGCCCTGGGAGGAAGCAGAGCGGGTATGGGCACGGAGACCCGTCTTTTTATTCGTTTTCCCCATGTGAGCCGACGGTGATAGCCAAATATAAAGCTCTAGCTTGAGGAGCTCAGGAACACACTTCCTCACTCACCCATGCCAGGCCACACCCCATATATACTTTGTGTGAACATACCCTTAGGACAGGGGTGTCAAACTCGTTTTCCCCGGGGGCCACATCGGCCTCACGGCGTACCTTAAAGGGCCGACCTAATTTTAGAACTGTGTAAATGTAACTTCTCCTTAACAGTTAAGAGAGCTATTTAAAGGGAAAAGTTTCATTTGTACAGTATTCCGTTACAATCAGCCCTTTGATGGTAAAACAGGAAAGGGGGAGGCCCAGTGGGGGAGGCAGGCCAGAGGGAGGAGGCCCAGAGAGGGGGGAAGCAGGCCAGAGGGTGAGGCCCAGAGAGGGAGGCAGGCAGGCCAGAGGGTGGATGGCCCAGAGAGGGAGGCAGTCAGGCCAGAGGGTGGAGGCCGAGAGAGGGAGTCAGGCCAGAGGGTGGAGGCCCAGAGAGGGAGTCAGGCAGGCCAGAGGGTGGAGGCCCAGAGAGGGAGTCAGGCAGGCCAGAGGGTGGTGGCCCAGAGTGGGAGGCAGGCAGGCCAGAGGGTGGAGGCCCTGATAGGGAGTCAGGCAGGCCAGAGGGTGGAGGCCCCGAGAGGGGGTCAGGCAGGCCAGAGGGTGGGGGCCCAGAGGGGGAGGCAGGCAGGCCAGAGGGTTTGGGGGCCCAGAGGGGGAGGCAGGCAGGCCAGGTGGTGGAGGCCCAGAGGGGGAGGCAGGCAGGCCCGAGGGTGGAGGCCCAGAGGGGGAGGCAGGCAGGCCAGAGGGTGGAGGCCCAGAGGGGGAGGCAGGCAGGCCAGAGGGTGGAGGCCCAGAGGGGGAGGCAGGCAGGCCAGAGGGTGGAGGCCCAGAGGGGGAGGCAGGCAGGCCAGAGGGTGGAGGCCCAGAGGGGGAGGCAGGCAGGCCAGATGGGGGAGGCACAGAGGGGGAGGCAGGCAGGCCAGAGGGTGGAGGCCCACACGGGGTGGCAGGCAGGCAGAGGGTGGAGGCCCAGAGGGGGAGGCAGGCAGGCCAGAGGGTGGAGGCCCAGAGGGGGAGGCAGGCAGGCCAGAGGGTGGAGGCCCAGAGGGGGAGGCAGGCAGGCCAGAGGGTGGAGGCCCAGAGGGGGAGGCAGGCCGGCCAGGTGGTGGAGGCCCAGAGGGGGAGGCAGGCAGGCCAGAGGGTGGAGGCCCAGGGGGGGGAGGCAGGCAGGCCAGAGGGTGGAGGCCCAGGGGGGAGGCAGGCGGCCAGAGGGTGGAGGCCCAGAGGGGGAGGCAGGCAAGCCAGAGGGTGGAGGCCCACAGAGGGAGGCAGGCCAGAGGGTGGAGGCCCACAGAGGGGGAGGCAGGCTAACTAGTAAGACCTGGGGTGGGGGTTAGAGGACTAGCTGGTAAGGCCCCAGTAGTGAAGCCACTTACCAGCCTCAGTTAACGGTCCTCCGCAGGAGCAGGAATCTTCTCACCAGACAGGAAGCGCCTCTGCTCAGCGTCCTGCCAGAGCTGCAGGGGGCGGGGCCGGAGTACTGAGCAGGCGGAGCCAGGCAGTCTGTGCTCTTTTACTGTGCACAGAGCTGCCGGCCCCGCCCCCTGAGCTCACTGAGCTGTGCTGCCCGTGCTGTCTGCTCCTGTCTCACTGAGAGAAGCAGCCGCTGCGGAGCACAGCTCAGCAACAAGTGCCGGGCCGGATTCGGCCCGAGAGCCTTGTGTTTTACACCTGTGCCTTAGGAGATATTCACACAACAGTTTTGGATGCAGATTCCGCATCCAGAATCAACATCCAATACAACTGCAAAGTGATTTACTCAGTACCCGATTTAAAACCAGCATAGTCATTCAGAGTATTATCAGCGCACAATGTCTCTGCCTGCAAAGAATTGACGTTTTAATTCTTAGAGGCATTTTATGCACCAATAATAATAAAGTATAGGAGGCAGAAATCCGGGTCGTTTCACATGTGGAAATTTCAACGAGAAAACAACGCCTTTTCACCGTTGATTGTGTCAGTGCCAAAAAGGATGTGTGTGAATCTGCCCTTAGATTAAGCATTTGTTCTCAGTGTGCAGTAATGTCTCCATCGGCACCTACAATGTCTTCGTGATCAGGGGGGGGGGGGTGTGGCTGATCAGGGGCGGTGCTAGGGTCCTAAACATCCAGGGCCCGGGCCCCCTGTGTTAAATTTTGCTGGGAAGGTTTGGGTTCATACAGCGTTGGTTTACGCCACATTGGAACTGCAGCATGTATTTTTAAAGAGAAAAAAAACGTATGCTCCTATCACATAGATCCTGTCCATCACCTCAGCAGTCACTGTGTAATGAGGGTCAGTACTGACAATTTTTTTTCAAAAGCACCAATCTATGTATGATAACATAATACCTTATAAACCACATCATACAGTTACTAAACAATAAACCTATACATGGAACAAATATACCATACATATGATTGTTACTAAAGAAAACACTCGGTTATGCAACTGGTATTTGCACTGTTTTGCGGCAGTCCCCTTCACATTGAGAAGCACATATTCCATCCGGAAACCAGACAGAAGAATGTGCTTACACAATATTTTGCGGTCAGACCGCGAGCGGAAAACCCGTGCAGTGGGGACTGCTGCACGGGTTTTCCATAGAGCCGCTCTCTGTTAATTTTCTGCCGTTTTTTCAGGCGGTCTGCAAAACCGCAAACTGCCTGGAAAAAACGGCCGAAAACCCGTGCCGTGGGGACATGTCCTTAGGGATCAAATAATACTGCCAGACCATGACCAAACACAACCCTCACATGTGACTACCAGGTGTATGCAATCCGGCCCAGGCCGCCATGATGACTTCTTCCAGCACCTGCATACTTACCTACCTACTGGGGTTGGGGGTTGTCTATGTATGTAACTTTCTACCTAATGGGGCTTATATAGAAAAGCATGATGATACCACATCCCCACAGAAACCTTTCCTATCATGGGAAAGTCGGGTGCCTGCTGTGGGGGATGGGGAGTCACCCATTGTTCCTATATAGGCTGCCCATTCGATAGTGAGGTGTATAGGACCCCCCCACCCCAGTAGGTAGGTATGTAGTCCACTGTTAGGTAGGTATATAGAGTCCATTAGTCGGTAGCTAGGTATATAGGTACCCTTGGTAGGTATATAAGCCACCTCAGTAGGTAGACAGATATATTGCCCCCTGTATGTAGTTTATATAGTCCCCAATAACAGGGCGATATGTATATAGCCTCTACCTACCCAAAGTAGGCAGGTAGATATATAAGCCAGCCCAGTAAGTAGGTAGATATATAGGTCCCCCAGTAGGGATGTAGGTATATAGGCCCCCCTGAAAGTAAGTAGGTAAATAGGTCCCATCGGTAGGTTTATAGGTTGTTAGATACATAGGTCCTATGTATAGGTTGATGGGTCTATAGGTCCTCCAGTAGGTTGATATGTCTATAGGGCCACTCAGTAGATAGGTAGGTCTATAGGTCCCCCAGAAAGCCAAATTTTGTTATTTACCACAAATTTAAAATCAAACTCATTTTGATTACTTGGGGTAACTACAGGACAGCTAAAGCCAGGTAGCAGAATACTCCTAATTTACCCATTAAGGACTAATGTATGAAAACTGTGTAGGTCTAAAACTTTCTTTGACCATAGTAACCAATCAGAGCTCAGCTTTTATTTTTTCAGAGCACTATATGAAATGAAAGGGGAGCTCTGTTTGGTTGTTATGGGCTCTGACTGGTTACTGTGAGTTCTGCTTAGTGGCTATGGGCTCTGATTAGTCGCTATGAGCTCTGACTGGTTGCTGTGAGTTCTGCTTAGTCGCTATGGGCTGTGGTTGCTATGGGCTGTGGTTGGTTGCTATGAGCGACCAATCTTACTGCAGTTTTCATACAAAAAGGCCCAAAATGACCAAAGCCACACAATTTTGGAGTTTGGATTTTTTTCTGTTAAGGTGTTTACCAGAGGGGATAAGTGATATTATATTTTTAGACTGGCTTTTAACAAATGCAGCGATACCAATTGTGTAACTTTTTTTTTTTTTATTATTCGTAAAACAATAAGGGGTTGATTTTAAACTTTTAATCTTTATTATATTTTATAGTTTTAAAACTTTTTCTTTTAACTTACACATTTAGTCGCCCTAGTTTTCTGGAGCACAAGGGGGGAATGATTGGCCGTACACTGTTCTGTATTACACACAGCTGACAAGTCTGCAGTATTGATCAGCTCTGTGGGTCAGCAGTACATATGTATATTATCTTTGTACACCCTTATTACACCATATATATTACATATATTATTCAGAAGGGTGTACAAAGATAATATACATATGTACTGCTGACCCACAGAGCTGATAACTGCAGACTGTCAGCTATGTAGATCACACTGACCCACATTGCTGACAGTCTACAGTTATATTGATCATCCCTGTGGTCAGTGTGATCAACAGAGCTGACAGTCTGCAGTTAGATTAATCAGCCCTGTGGGTCAGATATATAATGCTGACTCTCAGATCTGATCAATATAACAACAGACTGAATGTTAGCTCTGTGGGTCAGCACAGAAGTAACAATCAGTCTGCAGTTGTTATATTGGCCCCCAGACAGGCACATAACAGTCAAGATGAAATATACCCCACAGCCTCCCTGTAAATACCTAATATGTCTGCCGGCAGTTCTGCAGAGTTCAGCACGATTAGGAGGTGGAGAAGGAGGGGAAGAGGGAGGAGTTGTTCAGGGTCCAACACCCGAGGCTTACTGCAGCCTTTCTCCTCCTCCTACATCACTACAGGCAGACACAGCAGCTGGCAGCCAACAGTGAGTTACACTGATTGCTCTCCTCCGCCCCTTCCGATGCCTTCGCAGAGCGCAGCATCACAGGGAGCCGCAGGGCCTCTGAGAATAGTAGTTGCCGCATTGTTGATAAATAGAACCGACAATGCGACGCTACTCCAGTGAGTGAGGGCTGGCCGGCTGAGAGGTGAAAGATTCTGGGCAGCAGGCATTTTATTTGGGGCACGAGCCCCGAATAAACCTGCCTAGGGCCCCCCTTGGTGCCGATGGCTTTCATGGCAATAAAAAGCATTTTAAACCCCAAAATGTTACTAATGAAAACATCACTTCCTGCAAAAAAAAGTCTTTACAAAGCTCCATATACAGAAAAGTAAAAAAGTCATGGCTATCAGAAGAGAGCAATATATAAACATGGTTTTACACAATAAAAACGTTTATTTTTTTCTTAAGTGTTTTTATTGTGTAAAAGCAGTAAAACATAAAAAATATACATTTGGTATCACTGTAATCTTATCAACCTGCTGAGTAAAGTTAACATGTTATTTATACCACTATAAGAAATGCAAATAAAAACACTACGAAGATTGCGTATTTTGTTCATTACACCTACGAAAATCCTTGATAAAAAGCAAAGTGTTATATGAACCCCAAAATGATACCAATCAAAGCTACTCCTCCTTCAAAAAAAAACAGCACTTTAAGGGGTTGTATCATTACATTAAATGGTCTTCTGAATAAGGGGACAGTGAAAACAAGCAACTTTGCAATTGGATGTAATTTGCAAAGCTGTCTTGTTTTCACAGTCTGCCTTATCTTCGTTTTGTGTAAACACTGTTCCCCAGTGCCAGTTGGATCCCACCTTCTTTCATTTCATTGGCTGCTGGCTCTACTAATTTACATTCTGTCTGGCCCCGGTCGTATTCACGGGAGCGCGCATTCCTGCCTCTCTCACCCAGAATAAGCAACAATTTCACTCTGCACAACCAGGAACTGCACAGTAACACTGCAGCTGCTTCTACAATCAGAAAACAGCAGAATTGTGCCTCGGTGCCTAATGCTGTTGTGTGTAAACATAGAAAGGAGACTGGATTCAACTGTAACAAACCCCCAGCTGTGAGAGAAAAGATCAGTGCTCTGAGGTCATAGAAGACTGTCTAGACTGAATGCAGGCCTGTGGTATGTAAACATACAGCTCTTACAAAATAAGACTGCATAGGGAGAGGAACGACACAGTGACATGTGGACTCAGAGGGGGAGGGGGAGAGCACACTGACTCGGGAGCGAGCAGGAACAGTGAAGGGGGGATGATGCCATCCCCCCTTCAGTTAAGAAATACCCAGCTGGGAGGGGAAGAAACGCCCCTGGATTTGAAGAGCTGAGAAACTGAGAGTACAATGAAACACACGAACTGATGAAGCGATACATCCCCTTTAAGAGGGGTGTCTCACTACAGACATTGTTGGCATATCGCTAAGCTATGTCATCAATGCGGCCGTGCTCCGCTGTAATCGGAATTCCCATTGAAGTCTATGGAAGAGTCCCGATGTGGGCCCCGCACCTTTCAGACATTGATTCCATTTCCTGGCAATATGCTATCAATGTCTGTAGTGAGACAACCCTTTTAATCGACTCCATACCCAGAAAAATGTTATGGCCTTCAGAATATGACGATCTAAAAATACATGTCTATTGTGTAAAAGCAGTAAAACATAAAAAACTATATACAATTTACATTGTTGTAATTGTACCAACCCGCATAGTAAAGTTTTGTCATTTATACTGCATGGCGAATGCTGTAAAAAATGAAACGTAAAATAAAACAATGGCAAAATTGCAGGGTTTTTTTTGCCCATTTTCATGGCCCAATGCTTCAAAAACTGTTAAACAACTGTCCCATAATGCACCCTAGATGAATGCCTTGAGAGATACTGAATCAAAATGGGGTCACTTCTGGGAGGTTTCAACTGTACTTTAGGTGCAACATGGCACCCACCAAAATCTGTATTCCAGAAGCCAAATAGCTCCCTTGTACACCCCGCCATGCACCCAAACATCAGTTTACACCCACATATAGGCTATTGCCAAACTTGAAAGAAGTTGCGTAATAATAAATGTTGGTGTGCTTTTTTTCCAAGATCCCTTGTAAAAGTGAAACATTTTCAGCTAAAACTGCATATTATTGGAAAAAATAAAACCTTTCATTTTTACAGCCTAATGCTAAATACATTTGTGAAACACCTGTGGGGTTGATATACTCACTACACTCCTGGATATATTCCTCAAAGGGTATAGTTTCCAAAATAAAGTCTTTTTACAGGTGTTTATTCAGTTTTAGCACCTTTTGAGTATCCACAAACCTGAAATGGCACATGCAAAATATCCTAAAGAAAATGAAACCGAAAAGTCCAGTAGGGGCTCCTTCTACTCTGATTCTTGTGACTGAGTCAAATAGTGCACTAAGGCCATACATGGATATCTCTAAAAATGACAGGATTGGGGGAATCAATATTGAGTTGTGTTTTCCTCATAACATCTATTGTGTTCTGGTAAATAAATAATGGATACAAATTGAAAATCTGCAAAAGAAAAGTGGAATTTTGAATTTTCTCCTCCACTTTGCTTTAATTCCTGTGAAACACCTAGAGGATTAATAAACCTTTAGATGGAAGTCATTTATCAGGGTGTCTAACATACAGGCCCCTCAAAGCTACATCAGAACTGGACTGCTCCCTAAAGAAAAATCTGTGTTGAATATTTTCACTTATGGGATATTTCTAAAAACTGCAATGTTAGGAGAATCCATATCGAGTTGCATTTTCCTGTAGTAACATCTACTGTTTTCCAGTGACTAATGGATAAAAATTGAAAATATGCAAAAAAAAAGTGAAATTTCACCGCTTTCTTGCAAAGGGGTCTTCTCACTACAGTGATTAGCTTTAAACATGTAGGGAAAGGTAATTGAAGACTTTTTTTCTAAATACATTGCTATGTTGATTTTTATTTAGTCAGGAGATAAAGAAGATTTTATCGCCTCTTAGAGTACACATGTTTGGTTACAACAATCTCTTCCCACCTCTGTCTCTTATCTCTCATTGTTGCTGTCACTCACTCAGTCTGTCCATGGCGAATCACCTCCTGCAGAATCTTATCGCTAGCTATGGAATTTGAAAACTTCTCCTTTAGCTAAGTAAACACTCTTTAGAGCTTTGCGGCCTGTGTAATAAACTGATATGAGTGCAAGAGATTTATAAAGGGTAACAGTGCTTAGTTCCCTTTGTATACATCTTGATTAGGAAGTGCTCATCAATATGCCTACAGCTATATGATGATGATTTTTGCTATATGGAATAAGTAACAATCCAAAAAATATGTAGTAAAGTTACAAACTACACTACTAGACCCTATGAATCTATATACAGTAGTTACGGAAAATTAAATTGAATTTTTCACTGTTTCATTGCAGCCATTTGGTAAGATCAAAAAAGTTTATTTTTTTGCTCATTAATGTACACTCTGCACCCCATCTTGACAGAAATAAACCAGAAATGTAAATATTTTTACATTTGTTAATCAAGAAAAACTGAAATATCATATGATCGTCAGTATGGATACCCTTTGCTGTGACACTCACATTTAACTCACATGCTGTCCATTTCCTTCTGATCCTTTCTGAGATGGTTTTACTCCTTCATAATCCAGCTGTCTTTAATTAAACTGATTGGACTTGATTAGGAAAGGCACACACCTGTCTATATAAAACCTTGCAGCTCACAGTGCATGTCAGAGTACATGAGAATCTTGAGGTCTAAGGAACTGCCCAAGGAGCTCAGAGACAGAATTGTGGTAAGGCACAGATCTGGCCAAGGTTACAAAAGAATTTCTGCAGCACTCAAGGATCCTAAGAGCACAGCGGCCTCCATAATCCTTAAATGGAAGAAGTTTGGGATGACCACAACTCTTCCTCGACCTGACCGTCCAGCCAAACTAAGCAAATGTGGGAGAAGCGTTTTGGTGAGAGAGGTGAAGAAGAACCCCAAGATCACTGTGGCTGAACTTCAGATATGCAGTAGGGAGATAGGAGAAAGTTCCACAAAGTCAACTATCACAGTAGCCCTCCACCAGTTGGGGCTTTAAGACAGAGCGTGCCGACGGAAGCTTCTCCTCAGTGCAAGACATATGAAAGCCTGCATACAGTTTGCAAAAAAAAAAACCACATGAAATAGATTCTCTGGTCTGATGAGACGAAAATTTTACTTTTTGGTGTTAATTGTAAGCGGTATGTGTGGAGAAAACCAGGCACTGCTCATCACCTTCCCAATACAATCCCAACAGTGAAACATGGTGGTGGCAGCATCATGCGATGGGGGTGTTTTTCAGCTGCAGGGACAGGACAACTGGTTGCAATTGAAGGGAATATGAATGCGGCCAAGTACAGAGATATCCTGGATGAAAACCTCTTCCAGAGTGCTCTGGACCTCAGACTGGGCCGAAGGTTCATCTTCCAACAAGACAATGACCCTAAGCACCCAGCTAAAATAACAAACCAGTGGTTTCAGAACAACTCTGTGACCATTCTAGACTGACCCAGACAGAGCCCTGACCTAAACCCAATTGAACCTCTCTAGAGAGACTTGAAAATGGCTGTCCACCAACGTTCACCATCCAACCTGAGGGAACTGGAGAGGATCTGCAAGGAAGAATGGAAGAGGATCCACAAATCCAGGTGTGAAAAACTTGTTCCATCATTCCCAAGAAGACTCATGGCTGTACTAGCTCAAAAGGGTGCTTCTACTCAATACTGAGCAAAGGGTCTGTATACTTATGACCATGTGATGTTTCAGTTTTTCTTAATTAATGAGCAAAAAAATGAAAATTTTTGATCTTACCAAATGGCTGCGATGAAACAGAGTGAAAATTTTAAAGAGGTCTGAATACCTTCCATACCCACTGTAAGTGGCAGTAAAATTAGGGTGCGCAATTTTTTTTAATCCTAAGTATTTTTCAGCCTGACCTAGGAACATAATTGTAGTGCTATAAACATCAACAAAACATACCTTATTTTCTAGAATATTTAAAATCACCACATGTTATATCACCAGTATAGACAGGGTTTACGCCCTGCAGATCGGGAATGCCTCTCCACATGCCTGCAGCTCCATCATGCTGATTTTTGCTGTGTATGGAATGGTTAGAAAAGGAACCAGAAGGGCATGGAGGAAAATGTACAGAAAATATCCCCCCCAAAAAAATCAGCAATTGAGATTTACCTAGTTTTCTCTTCAGCTTTTATTCTGTTGTGTTAAAATTGAAAATTAAAACTGCTAGCTTAAAAAAGTTTTTTCTTCATTGTGCCCCCAGGAAATCTGCTGCTTCCATCTCAATAGTGTTTTTTTTTATAGCAGGATCTCAACAACTGTAAGATCAGTTTCACACTAGAAACCTTGCCTACAACTGCCATATATATATCTAATACCTGCTAGTGAGTAGTCCAACATATAGCGTAGCCACTAAATAGCCATAGGCCAAAAGAATATAGCAGGAGTTACCATGTACACAGTCGATACATGGTTTGTTCGAAATGTGAATGCAGTCCTGCAATTGGTGTAAGGTGCTGGAATAGAATCAGAAGTATATTAGCAAGGTGCATCCTTTCCTGAATTTTTTTTCCCTGAGAACCCTTATGTCCAAATGTTTTCGTGATTTCATATTTTAATTAGATTTTTTTTATATAACCCCTTGAAGATGTTTGATTTTTTTTCCCCTTTACATTCCAAGAGCCATAACTTTTTAATGTATTGAGAAACCAACAAAAACTAATTCATGTTTAAGAATGGAAAAAACAAAATCCAAAAGGTATTTTTTGGTGGTGGAGGGTACATTTTAGGGGGGTGAAAAATTTTTTTAAAATTACAACTTTTATTATGTATTAATATGATTATGATACCAACATTTTATATAGTTTTTTTGTTTTGATACTTCAAAAAACACAAAACTTAAGTGTTACAGTGGAGGAAAAAAGTATTTAGTCAGCCACCAATTGTGCATGTTCTCCCACTTAAAGATTTTTGACTCTAACAGACCTGTAAATTCTTCTTTAAGAGATTCCTCTGTCCTCCACTCATTACCTGTAGTAATGGCACCTGTTAGAACTGGTTAGCAGTATAAAAGACAACTGTCCACAACCTCAAACAGTCACACTCCAAACTCCACTATGGTGAAGATCAAAGAGCCGTCGAAGGGCACCAGAGACAAAATTGTAGCCCTTTTCCAGGCGGGGAAGAAAGAATCTGCAATAACCCAAGCAGCTTGGGTGTGAAGAAATCAACTGTGGGACCAATAATTAGAAAATGAAAGCCCTACAAGACCACTGATAATCTCCCTCTATTTGGGGCTCCATGCAAGATCTCACCCCGACAGGTCAAAATGATCACATGAACGGTGAGCAAAAATCCCAGGACCACATGGAGGGACTTAGTGAATGACCTGCAGAGAGCTGGGACCAAAGTAACAAAGACTACCAATCAGTAACACACTACGCCGCCAGGGACTCAGATCCTGCAGTGCCTGCTTAAACCAGTACATGTCCAAGCCCATCTAACGTTTGCTAGAGAGTAGTGTTGAGCGATTATTATCGACAAAGTTGAAATCGGCACAGTTTTTTAGGGTGATCGAAATTTTTAGTCTTTGCGATAATTTAGGTTAAAATCTGTTGCATCATCTATTAAGATCGCGCCATTTTCGCGCTTCCTGTCATTTTGGCGGCCAGCAAATCAGCTTACAAGAATTAGCAGGGTGAGAGTGTGCGCGTCATGAGGGATGTGTATGGTTGCAAATTGGCTGGAAAAAATCAACATGACCTCGTTTTACATAGAACAGCGTTTCCTGTTCAGCCTCAGTGTCTCTCAGCGTCTCAGAGCAGAAGGACGTGCGCTCTGCTTGTGTCCAAAAAGCTCAGCGAAATTAATCTATTTCTTCACAGAGAAAGCTCTACTGTTAGCTGTGATCCTTACAACTTAGATTAGAGATTGGAAGATTTTATATAGTTAGGTAGAGAATTTTAAAGGAGCATCTACCGTTTGTAAAGTCACGGGGGGGAGGGGGGCGGGGGGCCCCGCGGCGAACACAGACAAAGCTCTATAAAGAATACTGGATAAAGGTTCACCAAGACTTGGTGTAGACATTGCACTGCAATAGCTTTATTATTAACGTTTTTTCTATTGAAATATTCCTGGATATTGGGCAGTCTGAACTTATATTAGGATACAGATCTTTTCTAGAAAATGCAGGTCTCTTTGTTAGGTCCCAAAACTCCACTTTAATTATCAGTATACATTTCAGAAGGTGTTCTTTTTCAATTTTGCTCTTTTCCAGCTTTTGTTGATATAGCACCTTGCAGTTAAATTAGAATCCAGCATTTTTGTAGTCAGCACAGGTTGATAGGTGCCAAAAAATACCTTGTATTATCCGAATACATTACAGATACGTGTTTTTTGCACTTTTGCCCAGTCCAGATTTGTTCATTGAGGCACCTTGCACTTAAATGTGAATACAGCAAATACTACAGGTCTATTATAAAAAAAATGTTGTTATTCTAAACAGACATTTTTTTTCTTCACAATTGTCAAGGGTTTGGCTCAGGGTATGGTGCTGTCAGAAACAGGAATAGGTAAGGAAAACTGTTAATGGAAACAAAATTGCAAAATGACTTGTTTTAGCAAGATCTTTAAAAAACCTATCAATGCCTGTATTTAGAAAACCCATTTAATACAATTAAAAAAAGAGAAACAAAGACATGGTGGGATTCCATCCTAATTTAAAAATTGTGTTTTCTAGAATTAAAAATACTAAAAAACTTGCATGTACAAAATAGGGTGTAAAAAAAATTCCTCTGAATTGTACAAGGGAGGTACAGGAAAACTTGACCAGATGTAGGTTATTCAGAGGACTGGAGTATGGGCACGGACAGAGAACAAGTACAGAGACAATTCCTCCAGCACGTTGAGTAAAAAGAGAAAAAGAAAGCCAAAGATAAAGGGCACCTGGGTGGAACAGGAGCGTTAACCACCAGTATTTTCCAAGGGGAAGCTCCCAAATTTGGGCCGCACTCATACGAGGGGCAAGCGCCTACCCCGGACAGGGACAGTTTATGTACACTTCAAAATAAATGGTGGTTGAAAGACTCCTTTTTCCGGCACTTTTTAAATTGGGGGTCATCAGGTTTGGGCCTCATGCTGGTGGCCCAGGACAGGATAGTCAATGTCCAGTGAAATAAAATGGTGGTTAAAAGACTCCTTTCCCGGCACTTTTTAATTCTGTGGGTCAGACAGGTTTAATGGGGCATTCTGCGGGACAGGACAGATATAGTCAATGTCCAGTTCAACTAAAATGGTGGTTGAAAATACTCTTTTTGCAACTTTTTAAATTGGGGTCTGGGAGGTTTGGGGCTTCAAAAAAGTGGCCCAGACAGGTATAGTCAATGTCCAGTTCAGTAAATGATGGTTCAAACCATACTGGCCTTCTGGCACTTTTAATTTTTGGGTGATGCAGGTTTAAGGTCAGGTGTGGTCAAGACAGGGTAGTGAATGTGTGTTTTTTTTCTTGGCCTTTTAAACTAAGTCTGTTGCCTAAGATGTAGCACATATCCCATTTGACTGTTTGTGGAAAGTTAATTCCGCTTCTCCGCCCTGTTTGGGTGTAAGAATTAAGGGGTTTTTCTCCCCCATAGACTTTAATGGGGCATCGATCATAATTTATCGACTATGCTATCTTGTCGATGATGGTTATTGACTATCGCCCATGTCGAGGCCAACGTAACGCTAAAACTTCTAGAGGCATTAAAAAATGTCTATGGTTAGATAAAACCAAAATAAAAGTTTGGTAGAAAACAACTCTGTGTTTGGAGGAGAGAGAATGGGGTTTGCCCCAAAAGAAACCATTCCTACTGTGAGAAGGGGGGTGAAAAATCATGCTTTGGGGTGTTTCCTGCAAAGGAACCAGGACGACTGATCCGTGTACATGAAAAATTAATGGGGTCTTATTGTGAGATTTTGGCCCCCAAACCCCCTTTCCCATCAGAAAGGGCTTTTGAAGATGAAATGTGGCGGGTCTTTCAGTTACCCAAAGGACACCACCCGGGGAAAAAAGCGTGGCTTGTAAGAAGGTTTAAGGTTCTGGAGTGGCTTAGCCAGTTCCAATCTCAAAACCCCTGAAAACCTTTGGAGGGGGTTTAAAAGTCCCTGTTGCCCTGACAGCCCCAAAAAATCACTGCTCTAGAGGAGATCTACATGGAGGAATGGACCAAAAACCAGCAACAGTGTGTGCCAAACCTTTTGACGATTTGCAGAAAACGTTTGACCCTGCATTCCCAACAAAGGATATAAACAATTTTTGGAATGAACTTTTGTTATTACCAAATAATTATTTTCTACCATAATTTTAAAATAAATCCTTTCCAAATCAACAAGTGTTTTTCGGGATTTTTTCATTTTGTTCTCATAGTTGGTCCCCCTATTTTGTCATTACAGCCTCTCTCGTCTTTTAAGTAGGAGAACTTGCCAATGGTGGCTGATGACGGGACTGACAAAAATACTTTTTTATCCCACGGTAGATGTAAGAATATGGCAGTTCAAAGCTTTCCTTTTCTTTTTCAGTCGTTGCTTAAAGGCTATTTTTTTTTTAGGGGGAGGGGTGGTGAGAGTCGGGGTAACCGAAAACCAGCAATTCGCTCTTAAACATTTCTTTTACGACTTCGCTATTTAGTATAACCAATATGATATTCTATACATTTCCGTGTGTGAAGATACCAATTATGTTTATTTTATTGTTCAGAATCTTTCTTGAATTCATAAGAAAGATAGTTTTGAATTTTTTTCTTTTAAACCTTCATAGGACTTGTCTTGGACTATCAGTATAATACACTTGAATATTTATATATTGCACTGTTTTGTAATTTTATCACTTATTACACCCTATTTATGGCATCTCATGGGTTTGACAGCTGGGATGTCGTTGAGAGGTTAATATACAGATTCTTTTTTCTTGAGTTTTAGTTTTTTGCCATTTCATTAATGAAAATGTATCCCCTGTACTTATTTAATCAACCAAAACTAGGTCAAGAATTATTTTTTTTTTCAAACTTTAGATTTGTGTTGGTAAAATTTTTTTTTTATGTGTTTTAGGGGCAGACTTTGCCCGATCGCTGTAAAACCGCGTTTAGAAAGAAATGCTTTACTGCAGCAATATTGGTTTCATAGAAACTAATATTCTGAAGATGACTCATTCTATAGGAGAGTGTTCTAGGCGTGATCTGTGACCTGTGAAGAAATCGCTGTACAGGGAACGGAGGGTATAAACTGTGGCCACCACTTAATGTCTGTGGTGGATCCTGTGTCATTTGCCCTTAATCTTGCCTTTGATGGCAGTGACAAGTTGGCTAAAAAGTGATCTCTAGAGAACAGGAAGCGTCAGCCTGTTTATGAGGCTCTGGTCACTATTTCAGGTGGTTGTTTTATTTTAATATACATATTGGTTTAGAACATTAAAATAATAATCATCCCATATTCTTAGCGGAATATATTTAAATGCATTAAACATAAAAATTTAACAATAAGTCTTTTTTTTATACATTCCCTTTAGAGTTTTACATTCTGATTGCCATTTTACTGTGTTTTTATTATTTTCTGTTTGCAATTACAGCAAGTGTTAGATAATTTTTTTTCCCAAAAGTCTGTGTTTTGTTATACATGTACAGCAGAGTATTTGCTACTTCCACTTTCCCATAAAGTACATATAGGCTTTCTCACTATTGGACATGAAATCAGAATAAACGTTACCGTTTTAGGTCAATTGAGATATTGAGATGCCAAAATTATTTATGTTTGCCAAATGCCAGAATGAGAGAATTGTTTTTTAAGGTATTTTTATTACTTTCTGCAAAGTCAAAAGTTTACATGCATTTTATTAGTATTTGGTAGAATTCCCCTTAAACTATATGACTAGGGTCAAACGTTTTGGATATCCTTCCACAAGATTCTCACAATAGTTGGTAGGAATTTTGGCCCATTACTCCTGACAGAATTGGTGTAACTGAGTCATGTTTGTAGGTCACCTTGCTTGCACCTACCTTTTCAGCTTTGCCCATACATTTTCAGTAGGATTGAGATCAGGGCTTTGTGATACCACTCCAAAACATTGCCTTGGTTATCCTTAAGCCACCTTATAACCAGTTTGTCAGTATGCTTCATGTCGTTGTTCATTTGGAAGACCCATTTCTGCCTAAGCTTTAACTTCCTGGCTGATGTCTTGAGATGTTGCTTCAGTATTGCCACATAATCTTCTTTCCTCATGATGCCATCTATTTTGTGAAGTGCACCAGTCCCTCCTGCAGCAAAACAACCCCATAACATGATGCTGCCAACCCCGTGTTTCACAGTTGGGATGGTGTTCTTAGGCTTCAAAGCATCTCCCTTTTTCCTCTAAACGTAACGATGGTCATTATGGCCAAACCATTCAATTTTAGTTCTGTCAGACCACAGGACATGTCTCCAAAAAGGTAGGTGATTGTTTCCGTGTGAATTTGCAATCATTAATCTGGATGTTTCTTTTGCAGTAATGGCTTCTTCCTGGCAGAGTTGCCATTCAGCCCATGGTGATACAATACTCCTTTCACTGTAGATAATGACACAATCTTACCAGCTTCCTGCAGCATCTTCACAGGGTCTTTTGCTTTTGTTCTTGGGTTCATATGCACGTCGGACCATAGCACATTAATCTCTGAGACACAGAACCCGTTTCCTTCCTGAGTGGTATGATGGCTGCACATTCCCATCTTGTTTTAACTTGCATATAATTGTTTGTAAAGATGAACGAGGCACCTTCAGGTATCTGGAAATTGCACCCAAGAATGATCCAGACTTGTGCAAGTCCACATTCCTCTTCCTGATATCTTGGCTGATTTCTTTAGACTTTACCATGAAGTTAAACACAGAAGCAGTGTGTTTCTGGTGTTCTTTAAAATACATCCACAAGTGTGTCTCTAATTACTTAAATGTTGTCAATAAACCAATCAGAAGCTTCCAAAGACTTGACATCGTCATATGGACTGTCCCAAACTGTTTAAAGGCATAGTAATTCTAGCGTATGTAAACTTTTGACTTTGCAGAAAGTAATAAAAATGCCTTTAAAATTCTCTCATTATTCTGGCTTTTGGCAAATATAAATAATTCTAGTAATCTTAATTGACTTAAAACAGGGAAAGATTATTCTGATTTCATGTCAGATAGTGAGAAAAACATGCATTTGTGTATTTTTATAGTGTATGCAAAGTTCTGGTTTTAACTGTGTGTGTATATATGTGTGTGTGTGTATAAAAATGTTTGTGTGTGTATATATGTGTGTGTGGTGTGTTGTGTGTTGTGTGTGTGTGTGTAATATATAAATATATATATATATATATAAAACGTTAAAAGTTCATATGCACCATCAAAAAATTCAGTGTCTCAATAACGTGTCATGTGGCCTTGAGCATCAATTACAGCTTGACAATGACATTTTATGCTGTTCACAAGTCGTTATTGACTGCTGAGGCATGGCATCCCACTCTTCATAAAGGGCGCCCCTTAGGTCATTGAGGTTCAGGGGAACAGAGGTGCGAGCTACTCCTTGGCACCTCAGCTGATCCCACAGGTTTTCTAGCGGGTTCAGGTGTAGAGGAAATGCAGGACACTCCATTTGGGGTACCCCAGTCTCCAACAGCCAAAACGCTAATGAAGTGACCTCCATGAGCTGGAGCAGAGTCGCCATGACTGAATTAATGATGTTATTAAAGTAGTAGAGGCTTGTCACTGTACCATTCACAAAGTGTAGGGCAGTTCTGTATGGACTAGACACCTGCCGACACTGTAACATCATCACCAAAAGCTAGCCTGTGGCTGATGCATCGCGCTCTCCTTCAAGTCTCCAGCATTGTTTATGGTCATTATTTCCTTTTTTTTTAATTGACAATTTTTATTGATTTTTCAATTATTGTGACAAAACAAGTAAAACAATAGTGCATATTGACACCTGAGAAATATAGTACACGTATAAGGCATGTGTGAATCAGGCATTGAACATATGCAATCAAACCTAAACGGAAGTAACAATGAGGCTGCGAATTAGACAAGGCTTACATGGTTACTCATTAACCCATAGATCAAAGACTTCAGCCTCATCAATAAGAAACAGCACAAAACATATAGACGTAGGACATGACACAAAAGGGGTAAGAGGGGGGTGGGGGGATGGTAGAAGGAAGGGAGGGGTTCTGGTCAAGATGGTCCAACAAGCTGGTGCATGTCCCATGCAGACCAGATTTTATCAAAAGAATCCAATTTGTCATGGAGCAGGGCAGTTAGAAACTCCATTCGCACGTAATTTCTGTGAGCCTCTGACAGAATCCCTCTACCTGGTGGCGTGGTCTGCCTCATCTACCGAAATTGGGCACTGGCTCCTGTGAGGATTGTAACTTTAAGTTTTGGAATCACTGTTTAGATAGACCCTTCACCGGACCATCATTTAAATAGGTAAGATGTCCAATGGGATTCCTCAACCCCAAAAACCTCAGCTATAAGCTCCCTGTCTTGTGACCAAAAGGGTTGGATAATCGGGCAATCCCAAAAGATATGCGGCAGCGTACCCACTGAGGAGCAACATCGCCAGCATACCGATGGGAGCTGGGGGTTCCATTTGTGCAGGACCTCCGGTGTATGGTACCAAAAGAATAGTATTTTGTATAGATTTTCTTTATGCTGGATACATACTGAGGATTTCGCCGCTGCATTTCAAATCACCTGCCATGAGGGGAAGGGTATTTCCCTACCTATGTAGCTTTCCCACTTGGGTCATTATTTCTGATCAGAGTGAATCGACTTTCATCACTGAACAGCACTGGGGACCACTGGTCTCTCGTCCAGCATAGATGTTCCCTGGCCCATGCAAGACAATGATGCCTGTACCTGGTGGTGTGGTCAGTTCGTCTAGCATGCAAAATACACTGATGTAAACCATTACAAATGGTCTGACATGACACTTGGTCGCCTCTCATCTCCCTTAAATGTGCCTGGAGCAGTGTGACGTTCATCATCAGATTCCACAGGGCATTGTTTACAATGAAGTAGTCATCAGTGTGTGATGTAGCCAAAGGACGTCCACTTCTTTGCCTTTTTGTAACTTTTCCAGTGTCTCTGGATCTCTGTTGCTAGCTGCTGATTACAGGCTGACTCTCTGCTTTGCTTCCGTCTAGGAGCATCCTGCTTGAAGCCTCGCAATGGTGAGGTACTGTTGATCAATTGTAAAGTGTTGTCTTGGTGTCATGATGTCAATATCTGAACAGCATGATGAGGAGGACTGTTTAAATCCAAATTAAAATTGATCCCCCTAAATTTATACACATTTTAGCAGTTATATTTTTTTTAACTACACAAAGAAAGCTATTGGAAGAATTTATACTGTTGGACATTGAGCAATATGTTGAAAAGCATATTACTTCTACTTAAGATATGAGATTCTTAAGAGCAGTTAAAGGGGTTGTAAAAACAAAAAAAATAATATACATAATAACAAAAAATAAAAATGCACTCGCCTTGCACTCACTGTTGCTCTAGTTTTGAAACTCTGGTAGTTTTTTTTTTTTTTTTTTTGACCCCATTAAAGAGTTTGGACAGATCTTGGACAGCTTTAGACCTGGTTCACGCTCTCTGACTAGCATGGTGCTGTTTGCACAAGGCTGCCAGACCATGTATCTCCAGTCTTCATGAATCTTAAATGGAAGCTGTATATGTTTATATCTGTGTCACCTAGCCCAGAGATGTCAAACTAATTTTCATTGAGGGCCACATCAGAAATATGGTTGCACTCAAAGGGCCATGGTGTATCACATGGTCAGTAAAAGGCTAAGATGTAATTTTAATGTTGTAGACAAGCCAGTTTTATTCACCTCTTTAGCACTTGCCTTCCTACCAGGGAGGCGGTCTGTGGCGGCCTGGGTAAGACTGTCAAAGTTGTGCTGCTGCCTGTAGGTAGTAGAACTGAGCGGTGTGGAGTTATGTGCTAGAGCTCCAAATCCAAGGTGGCACCTGCTCCATGTGCTAGCGCAGGGCCGTTCCTAGGCCAAATTTCACTCAGGGCGAGGTGAAGAAATTTCGCCCCCACCCTCCCACCGTAACATATGGCGCAAGAGTGCGACACATTGCATCACCATAAACCAAAGCCAAAATATACAAAAAGCTTTACCACAATGTGCTACGTATAAAACTACTAAACCATAGTCCTACAGTTACCAAATAACACCGCTACACCAACCAGAATCCCAAGACCACTAGGACCACATATCTCCAACACACAGTGACCGAATAATACCACCACACCATGACCACATATCACCAGCACATAGTGACTAAATAATACAAACTGACCATTACTGAGTATAAACCATTATACTACAACTAATATTACCCCCATACAGTGACCATACAATGATGGATACCAGCTGTACACAGGCTCTGCAGACATATAAATGATTACAGTAAAGTCATATCTAGTGACTCACAGGAGACGTCTCTGAAGAGTTGTTCTCTTTCTCTTCTTCTTCTTTTCCATCTGTCCCAGACACCATGACGACTACTCCCGACTCTTCACTGTAAAATTTACAAAACAAATATCTTAAGACTCCTCAATTAATCAGCACTTCTCTACCAATCCCTATCTCTATACAAACTCCCCAAACATAGCACTCCCTATGGTAGCCCTGTAATTTTGCCCCCTGTAGCCAGGTAGTAGCCCCCTGTAGCCAGTTGATGCCCCCTGTAAACCAGTGATGCGCCCCCCTTGTAGCCAGTAGATGCCCCTGTATCTAGTAGATGCCCCCCCTTGTAGCCCGTAGATGCCCCCCCTTGTAGCCAGTAGATGCCCCCCCTTGTAGCCATTGATGCCCCCCCCTTGTAGCCAGTGATGCCTCCCTTGTAGCCAGTGATGCCTCCCTTGTAGCCAGTGATGCCACCCTTGGTAGCCAGTGATGCCCCTCTGTAGCCAGTGATGCCCCCTGTAGCCAGTAGATGCCCCCTGTAGCCAGTAGTGCCCCTCTTATAGCCAGTGATGCCTCCCTGTAGCCAGTGATGTCCCCCTTTAGCCAGTGATGCCCCCAATTGTAGCCAGTGATGAACCCCTGTAGCCAGTGATGCCCCCAATGTAGCCAGTGATGCCCCTGTAGCCAGTGATGACCCCCATTGTAGCCAGTGATGACCCCCATTGTAGCCAGTGATGCCCCCCCTGTAACCATAAATAACAAAAATTACTCACCAGACCTCGGTCCTCGCGTCCAGGTCTGGGAGCTGCTGAGCGGTGTAAGCAGCGTGACGTCATCACGCTGCTTACACTGCACACAGCGTCACAGGGGGCGTGGTGAAAGCTATGCGCCCCTTGCGATACTGATACAGGGGAGGAGTCAGGACGGGAACGATCCGTCCCGCCTCCTCCCCTGTACTGGCACGCAGAGTCAGGGGCGCTCTTCCGGCGGGCGACCGGCTGCGGCGCTCCCCCCTCGGGTGAGCGCAGCCTCGGCGCCCCAGGCGGTCGCCCGCCCCTAGGAACGGCCCTGTGCTAGCGCTACCACCTCTGCCAAAAGGTGGCTGCTTCCTTCAGGAAAAGTGGAGAGCCAGTCCCTCTGCGTTTGCACCTTGTCCATCCCTGCTTACTGTGTCTAGGCTCTCACAGGCCACGTAAAATGACATGGTGGGCTGAATTTGGGCTGCGGACCATGTTTTGAGCTCTACAATCAGATTCTAACATAACTGGGATAAAACGTGATACGGTACATTATCTATATGGCCAGAGATTGGCCACACTAGTACCTTTTTAATTGTATTGAAGATGACTTCCTTAAAAGAGCCAGAGTATCTGTGACGGGGAAAAACGTATAACTGGCCTTTTCAGAAGCTGAACCAGTGACCAGCTGATTGCAAGACTAGTTTCCTTACAGAAAGTAAGATTATTATTTATTTTTGAGCACCCTTGGTTCCAGAGCACTGTACATTCGGGTTTCATACATAGCATACATAGGTCAAACAAGTACAAAGGCAACAAATTAATAACTAACAACTGGTACAGAAGGAGAGAGGTCCCTGCCCGTGAGGGCTTACAATCTACAAGGAAGGTGGGAAGAGACAGAAGATAAGAGGTGGACATTTTTGTGGAGGGTGTAGTGACAGCAAGGTTATTGTTGGTTATAGGCAATCCTGAAGAGATGGGTTTTCAGGTTGCTTTTGAGGCTGGTGAGAGTGGGGGAGAGTCTGAGGTGTTGGGGCAGTGAGCTCCAGAGTGTTGACACGGGGAGAGCAGAGAAGAAGGTCCTGTGAGGAGCGGAGATTGCGTGAGGGGAGATATCTAGAGATTAAGGCAGAGATGTATGGTGGGGAGAGGTTATGGAGAGTCTTGAAGTTCAAGGTTACTAACTTGAACTGGATTCGCTGGGCCATGGGAAGCCAGTGAAGGGATCGGCAGAAGAGTAGCGAGGAGAGAGATGGATAAGACGGGCGTCAGAGTTCAGGATGGATTGGAGGGGAGCGAGGGTGCTAGCTGGGAGGCCACAGAGAAAGATGTTGCAATAGTCTAGTCGTGAGATGACGAGGGCATAGACCAGCATTTTTTTTGCTTTCGAAGTTAAGGAATGAGCGGATATGAGAGAGATTTTTTAGGTGGAGGCGACAGGCAGAGGTGAGGGTTTGGATGTGCGGTTTGAAGGACAGATTGGATTCAAGTTTACAAAGACAAGTCAATTAAGTATGGTATGTAAAGTTAGCCAGATTGTGCCAAATGTATTAAAAGGTACACACTGTCACTTCTTAGTAAATGTGGTACATTTTGACATTTTTCCATGGCTGCTATGAACAGGCCTAAATGTGTACCATTTCTTTTCAATAAATAAGTTTGTCTTAATTTGTAGGAGAGATAATGCATCACAACAAAATTTGCAAATTTGGCACACATTCTGATGCAAATAATAACACTGGAGTAAAGCTCTTTAATAAACTTGGCCCATGTTATTCCGGGAAGTTGAGATTTGTGATGGGAGAGCCCTTACAGTAAAATGCATCCTCCTTGATTCGTGAAGAGGGCAGTGTAGTCACTGATCTTACAAACTAGTTCCTCAGCAGGTGCTAGTATGTTATGAGGTCAGGGAAATAAATTTACTACTTAACACCATGCTGCCTTCATTGTCAGTTTTGCAGACACTGAGATTGATAAATGAGCTCTTCACTGCAAGGACTTAGTGGCATACATCTCAGTCATGGAACCCTCTAAGTATGCCATAAGGTGGAATGAATGGTTGTGCCTAACCACACTCAAGCTTGAATTTTCAAGCTTTAAGTGGAGTTTGACTTTAAAAAGTGTGCGTTTTATCAAATCTATGTGATAATTCAGAGTGCTAGCGCTCAATACATAGAAATCCATCTGTTAGTACTTACAATAAGCTTTGTTCATCTTGATGATGAGAGATTAATTAAGCATAAAAATTATAAATTTTACTTTTACTACAAAACAGACATTCTTCCACCATTTTTTTACATCTATTTTCCAAATAAATCTGGAGATTTCTCCTATAAGATAGATGGAAGCTACTGTCCTGTGATATTCTGTAATTACTTTTATTCTGCATATTACTGTGTTAATACTCATTAGTCTGTCTTTTAATTATGAAAAATGTCTATCAGAATCTTTACAAAGTTCTTCAGTTTGCCAAGTTTAAGAAGCAGCTCTAGCTTTATCACAGTAAACTGGATCTGTTAGATGTGACAATTTGTGTCATTATCCACAGTGAAATGAGTACTGTATCGATATGAGCTGAAAGGCCACTCTGCCAGGAAGAAGCCATTGCTCCAAAAGAAACATAAAAAAAGCCAAAGTAATGTGTGTAAATGCACACAGGAACAAAAACCTTAATTTTTTTAAGACATGTCCTGTGGTCTGAGGAAACAAAAATTTAACTGTCTGACCATAATAACCATAGTTACTTAGCAGTATCATGTTTTGGGGTTGTTTTGCTGCAGAAAGGACTGGTGCACGTCACAAAATAGATGGCATCATGAGGAAAGAAGATTATGTGACAATACTGAAGCAACATCTCAAGACATCGGCCAGGAAGTTAAAGGGTTTTGCCACAATCTCATTTCATCCCTCCTGCATCCAGCTCTTCAGCTCTGTGTGCTCAGAAGTGGGCGTGTGTGACTTGTTTGAATTGCATATCATGTGACCCAGCAGGATGACATCACCAGGCCTTTGCTTTCTCTAGTCCAAGAAAGATCTATTTATGTACAGAGCTGAGTAGCTACATTGTAGCTCAGAGGTAACATTTTTGCTTCACAGCACAAGGGTCCTAGGTTCAAATCCCTGCAGGAACCAAACCTGTGGATTTTTTTCTCTTTATCAATGCACAGACCTCATTGAGGTTTCTTTTTTATTTATTTGCACTGCTTGACTAATTACTAAGGAGAACAGAGTAAAATGACAGCACCTGGGGTTTGAACACTCAGTAGCTGCCTGAGAGGAGAGGTGATGTCTGAGCATGTCTGACCAGGACTTAGGAGCTCACAGCCCTGGTCTTATCCCCTGGAGATGAGCTGTAAACAATGGATCACTAAAGGAGCAGCTAAGACAAAAACGCTGCAGAATTTTTTATAATAATGAATGGTGAAGATGTTTATTATTTAATATGCAAGCTTCCCACGTCAATTTTACTTTGTGGCAAAACCCCTTTAACGCTTGGTTGGAAATGGGTCTTCCAAATGGACAATGACCCAAAGCATACTGCCAAATTGGTTACAAAGTGGCTTAAGGATAACCAAGTCAATGTATTGGAGTGGTCATCATAAAGCCCTGATCTCAATTCTATTGCAAATTTATGGGTAAAGCTGAAAAGGCAGGTGCGAGCAAGGCAACCTACAAACATGGCTCAGTTACACCAGTTCTGTCAGGAGGAATGGGCCACAATTCCTACCAACTATTGTGAGAAGCTTGTGGAAGGATATCCAAAACGTTTGACCCAAGTCATACAGTTTAAGGGCAATGCTATCAAGTACTAATGAAATGTATGTGAACTTTTGATTTTGCAGAAAGTAATAATAATGCCTTAAAACTTTTCTCTCTCATATTATTCTGGCATTTGGCAAATATAAATAATTTTGGTAATCTTAATTTACCCTAAAACGGGGAAGGTTTATTTTGCTTTCATATCAGATAGTGAGAAAAACATGCATATGTGTATTTTTATATAGTGTATGTAAACTTCTGGTTTCAACTGTATTCCTACTGCCTCCAGCTGTGTACATAATACCTATTATTTACCTAATGTTTCGGTTATCAATATATAGTAGCAATCAGTATGTTAATGGACTGTAGGGCATGTCCCTGCTGGAAGTCCAGTCTTATGTGCCACATTAAGCTGCCTTTACCTACTGGTCCACAATGAGAGCGATAAGGTTACTTTCCTGTGAAAGCTGGAGGTCTTAGGCTATGTTCACATGGCATAATTGTGGGGCGTGATTACTCCGGAACTTCGGGAGCTCGCACGGATCGTCACGAACTCCCGCGGGGCAGAGGGGCGGCAGCCGGCCGGCCCCATGGACATTCATTACTAGCGGTGCAAATTCGCCGCTAGTAATTGACATGTCACTTATCTCCTCCCGCGGCGTATTGTCCGAGCGGGGAGAGTTGGCATAATCCATAGTTCTTTATGAGAACTGTGGATTACTGTAATTATTGGGACGTATCTCAGCCCATATTGAGCGCAGTACGGCGCGAAATACGGGCTGAAATACGTTCCAATTTCACCCGTGTGAACATAGCCTTACAATTACAACAGTGTCTGTCAGTGAAGCATAAAGTGACCTGTTCCATCATTGCCTAGATAGCTGTTGGGCTTATTGCTGGGACATTAGTAGGTTGGGTTCACATGTTTTCTTTTCTTTTGTTTTTGTTTTAAGACACTTTAAAACACATGAAACATGTATTTTTAGAAAAATGCATGCTTTTTTTTAAAATTCTCACATCTCCTTATAATTTCACACTGATGTTTCAAATTACAGTCAATTATAAAGTGCATGCATTAAAAACGCATGGGTTTTGATGCATCTTTTAGCATATCAAGCGTACAAGTTTGTTTTTTTAGCATGATTCATTTTGGCATGTCTATGCAATATCTTTAGTATTGGTTTAAGCTTAAATTCGAATTCTGTTAAAAGATCTTGGCAAAACATTGATTCATAGATCTCATTTCTTTAGTCTTACATAAATTCTTATCCATAGCAACCACATTTTAGTTTCCTAACTAAATTGGGAACACTTGCTGCATGATCTGTTCTGCTGATGAATGTACATTAGTTAACTGCAAATAATGTGATGGTGAGCCGTGCTAATCAAGCAGCTAAAACCTCCGGTATATAACATTAGTTAACAAATAAAAATAAATTTATAATAAAATATATATATATATATTATATATATATATATATATAAAGGAAAAACAAAAAAAGGCGGGCGCACAATAGTGAAATACGTTTGGTTAAACATGTATCACAAATGATAAATTTTGCTCACCTCTTTATGTTGTGCATTACACTCGTATCAGCTTATGTGCTCTATTTAAAGCTCTGAACCTTGGCTCCCACGTGGAGAAGACCTCGTGGTGATTAGATAGGACGTTTAAAAGAAAAAACCCAGGCAGTAGCGCTCATAGGTATAAACGTGTCATGCACTCAGGGGCTATACAGTGATAGGTTTATTCACTTAAAAGACACATACAAAAATAAAATATTAAAACCCTACGCGTTTCGTAGCCGCATACCGGCACTTCATCAGGGGCATGTCATTGCTTCAAATGCTGGGATATTTATAGTGTCTAGATACAATCAGGTGCACGTTAATCGCGTGTGATCTCGTTCAGTGTGATCACGCTCCATCTGGACTTAGAGACACTCGGTTGGAGATGTTACCCATCAATCAAACTCCAAGCGAGGCATCTCACTAGTCAGACTGGGATCATGATTTGTATGGACGATTGTGGTGTCAATCTTTTAGGAGGATGGTGAACAGTTAACTGTTTGACATGCATAATATTAGACTGCAATGATTTAGATTTATACATTCTCATATATGCAATGAATGATTTTTACCAATAAAAGATAATATCCGTTGCCGTTTTGTTAACATTTAAGCTTATTTCTGATTCCCAAAAAATTGACATGATGGCTATGATAAAGTATTTAACCCTTACGCCGGAGCAGTTTTGCCTCTCTGAAGGCCCATTTGAAATCTTTTATGTGTCATTTATGTGAGAATAACTTTTTGACACTTTACCTATCCCTGTGATCAGAGATTGTTTTCTCGTGACACATTGTGCTTTAAGATAGTAAAAAATTTTGGTTCCAAAAAATGCTTTATTTGTGAAAAAATATCAAAAAATCTTTTAAAAATTTGAAAAAAATTTTCCCAAATTTTTAAACTTCAAAAATTTCTGCATGTAAGAACAGATATATTCCACTCAAAATAGTTTATAACTAGCTCTACCATTTGTCTGCTGTAGTTTGGCATCATTTTTTTAAAAAGCTTTTTTTTTTTTTTTTTTTTTTACGACATTTAGGGGCTTAGAAATTTTAGTAGTAATTTTCAACAAAAATTTGCAAAAATACATTTTTTAGGGACCGTCCAGTTCTAACGTGATTTTTAAATTTGGCCTGTATGTTAGATACCCCCATAAATGACCTTTATCTAAGAAAAGTACCCCTTAAAGTATTCAAACCCCATTTAGGAAGTTTATTAACCCATTCTGTGTTTCACTGTAATTAAAGCAAAGTGGAATGAAATTTAAAATTTCACTTTTTTTTTGCAAGATTTTCAATTTTTATACATTGTTCACAAGAATACGGTAAATGTGATCAGGGAAATACAACTTAATATTTATTTCCAGATTTTTGCCGTTTTCAGAGATATCCCCTATGTGGCCCTAGTGCATTATTTGGCTCAACCACAAGCCCCAGAATAGGAGGAGCACCTACTGGGGCCCCTGGGGTCTAATTTTTATTACCAATTTTTTTTAGGGGGCCCTTTCAGGTTTGCGGACACCCTAAAGGTGCTAAAATTAATAAAACTCCCCTAAAAATACCCATATTGGGAAATTACACCCTTACGGAATATATCTTGGGGTTAGTGAGCATACACCCCAAGGTGTGTCACAAAAATTTTTTAGCGTTAGGCTGTGAAAATTAAAAAAACTTTTTTTTTCCAACAATCTGCAATTTTAGCTGAAAATGTTTAATTTTTACAAGGCATCCTGGTAAAACTTTGTTAAGCAATTTCTTCAAAGTTAGGCAATACCATACATGTGGGTGTAAAATGCTGTTTGGGCGCATGGCAGGGGGTATAAGGGAGTGATCGAAATTTGGCTTTTGGGAAAACAGATTTTGGTGGGGCCATGTCACATTTACAAAGCCCCAAAGTACCCGAAAGGTGAACCCTTTCCCGAAGTGCCCCATTTTGGATTCGCATGCTCATAGATCTCATCTAGGGGTTGGGATTGTAATTTGGGTGCAAGGTTTTTACAAAGTTGTTTTTTTTTTGCCCTTGGGCTATGAAATGAGGGGAAAACCAATTCCCCATTGTTTTTGGTTTTTGAGGGGCTTCAAAATTTTACAAGAAATTTAGATTTTATATAGTTTTTTTATGTTTTATTACTTTTACACAATAGAAAAAGGTCAATAAAAAAAATTGCGTTTTTATGTTCTGTTTGATAGCATAAGTTTTCCCGTTTTCTGTATACAGAGCTGATTTGGGCTTGTTTTTTGTGGGATGAGTTGACGTTTTTATTAGTACTTTTGGGGGGCATATGCCGCTTTGATCACTTTTTTATTAAGGTTTTTGTTGAGGCATTTTGAACAAAATACAGCATTCTGGTAGTGTTTTTTATTTTTATTTTTTACAGCGGTCAACGTGCAGTATAACTGACATACTAGTATTACTTAGCAGGTCGATATGATTACAGTGATACCTAATTTGTATATTTTTTATGTTTTACTGCTTTTACACAATAAAAACACTTTTATTCAAAAAGGAATACACATTTTTGCATCGCCATAGTCTGAGAGCCATAACTTTTTTATTTTTCTGTGTACGGAGCTATGTAGGGGCTTGTTTTTTTGCGGGAAGAGTTGACGTTTTAATTGGTATAATTTTTGGGGAGACGGACTTTTTTTAGTTTTAAACCCGTTTTTTGGAAAGGCGGGGTGAAAAAAAATATGCAACCCTAGAGTGTTTTTATTTTTAACAGGTCACCGTGCAGTACCCATGACCTTAGCTTTACTTTTGGGTCGATCGTTACGGGATAAATAAAGCAAAATATTCCCCAATACGTAGTTTAAAGGGAATAGAAACATAAATTAAATCCCAAACCAAAAAATACTTTTTAAAAAACAACCTTTTAATAGATCAAAAAATAAAAAATTTGGTTTAAAATTTTGGGGGGGGCCCAAAAAATGGGGGGGGGAAACAGGAAAAAAAAACCCCTTTTCCAAAACGGGGAAAAAAGAAAAAAAGGGTCCCCAACTAAAAAACCGGGGCCCCCCCAAAAAAAAAATAACTAATTTAAAAACCCCTATGGTCCCTAACAAAAAGGAGAATTTTCCCGTAAGGGGCCCCCAAGGATAACCCCAAACTGTCCCAAAATAAATCCCGCCTACTGTGTAACTCCAAACAGCGGAACCCAAAAAGGGGAAAATATAGGGGCAGACAATATTGATGCAAAATGGGTAGTCCCCAAAAAAGAACGATATGTAAGAAAGGCCAATTAAGATTAACCCCAAAAGTACACAAAAAATAGGGATAAATTACCCTATTAACAATGATATAAACGTACCAACAAAAAACATGTAAAAAGCAGTACAATAGTGGATAAAGGTGCCAGTACTTATCTGCGCCTGACCGAAACGATGAGTTGGTCAATAAGAGAATATACAGGGCGTTTGGTAAGATAAAGCCCACTTATCCCAAACGCTTGGCCCCTTTCGGGGGACCCTCAGGGGGTAAAAACAATATCCATCTAAAAAATTTTTATAAAAAAACATACAAAACATCTAACTATCAGAGAGAAAAAGACAACCGTTTTCCTTATACTCCCAAAAATAAAGAGATAAAAAGTCCTAAATTTCCCCTTTTGTATTCACGGGTTCAATGGATGTACCCTAAGGGTAGGAGTTGGTGTACCCCCTACGGTGGGGACGCAAATTACCGTGTTGGGTTTTTAAAATTTCCCCCACATATTTTCCTAACCTGTGGACTAAAAAACCCCCAGGGTGACCCCCCCCCAAAAATAGAGGAGAAGAACCCCCCTATTACAATTCGGGAGAAGGGTTTAAAAACTCACAGACCATTTTCCCATGAAACGCGAACGGCGTCTGAAATCGCCATTGGCATGTCAGAGCAGGACATGGAGGCGCGGCCCCACACCTAAACGGGCTGCGCAGCGATGGGCATAGGAGCACCCGAGCTTTAAAAAAAAAATAGACAGCGCCGGCCTCGATGGCTGGGGCTTCCCGCGCACGGACTTATCAATCGGGGGGCCCAAAAATATACCGCTGCGCAGGGCCCCGGGCATGGTTAAAAACCTTTACCCGCGCTGGGGGGAAACCCGCACCATTAAATTTTGAAAAGACAGCGTAGTACCAGTGGGTCGTCTTTACAATTACAATAAAAAATTCCCATTATTCCCCAGCAAGTTTGGAATTAAAAAAAAAAAAGTTTATAAAAAATAGCAGGTATACGTAAATTACTGCCGTATGTCTGCCAGTATATCCTGGATGTATTTACTAGAAATAGAGTGGTGTTGAAAAAAACCTAATAGAAATGGGGTGGTAAATAAAATCAAATGGCATTTTTTAAGAAAAAATGATGTCGGGCTTTATAATCAACACAAAAAGGGAATCTGGGTTTATGCGGGTTTTATGTTTATTAAAAGTCCCCAAACGGAATTAAAAAAACAAAAAAGGACAATGACTCATTCACCCCCTTTTGGGGGAAACCACAATTAACCTGTGATCCTTTGTTTACGCTGCAAAATGAGTTTGCCCCAGTCACCTCCTCTATTTGGGGGTTTCACAGGGCGATGCCCCCAAACTTTAACGTCCCTCCCACCTCATGTTTTCCCATACGTGTCTGCAATTGGTGTTTCGGTTTTTTTTCGCCCAAAGGTTCACCGATTCTTCTCCTAAGCTTCTGCGTGTTTCCAACGTTTTTTGCCCCCAAGGGGGAGTGGCCAGATGACAACACCCAAAGGGGTGCAATTAGTAAAACATTTGATGGTTATTCATGAGAATTGTCAGTGTCCCAAAGTTTTAAAATTGACCCAAAATTGACAGAAATTTGCACCTACACACTTAAAAAATGTTACCCAGCCTGCTCTTCTGTGGGGCCACAAAGTGGTCCTCACCAAAAGGGCCCCAAGGCTTCATCCCCTACGAAGGGAGGATGGGGAGTGGCCCGGGGGTATCTCCCTTAAGAAGTCATCCTGTGGAGTATTTCCAATTTTTTCTGGGCAAACCTTTTTTTCGCTTGGGTTATACTCCCTGATCCTAAGATCATTCCTCACAAATCTCCTAGTCTGTCATTTTGTCCTAGGGACCAAAAGAAAACCCCTCCTGTAATGCTTTTATCGTCTCTTTTAGAGAAGATGGGATAAAATTATTTGTAAACCTTCCCTCGGTTTTGTTTCTCTAAAAGTTTGATATCGGAGCAAATTTCCCCCAGGCGAAGTACTGCCCGGGTACCCCCTTTAGTGGTCTCGGGTGACCCGCGTACCCTATTTATTAGTTTTTTAAATTTTTAAGCACTTTAAAAAAAAAAAAAAAAAAAGGTTTTTTATTGTGTTAAACAAAATTTTTTGATCGCTGTCTTCTGAGAGCCTAATTTTTTATTTTTCCTATACAGAGCGTGTAAGGACTTTTTTTTTTTCGGGATGAAAAGAAGTTTTAATTTGGGACAATTTGGGTTTTTGAGTTTTGATGGGTTTTTATTCCATTTTTGGCTGCAGGTGTACAAAAATGCAATTCGTGACTTTTTTTTTTTTTGTTTTTCCCTTCACCATACGGGTAATTAAGTGACAGATTTATGGGGGTGGGGTTTTTTGTTGCACGCGGCATACCAAATTGGGTACTTTTTTTTTTTTGATCTTTTTTTGGGGGATTGGGTTTGTAAAGGGGAAAAAAAGGGGGGGTACGGTTTTTTTTATTTTTTTTTTTTGTTTTTACTTTTTTTTTACTTTTGACATTTTATTTTTATTTTTTTACTTTTTCTTTAACAACAATCATCAGATTTTTTTTTTTAGAAGGGGGCCCGTGCACAGTCTGTTTCTGTGTTGGTCGCCATGACAACGCCCGCCCCATGCCCACAAGCATTGCGGGCATGGTGACTCACAGATGACCCGGGGAAATGCCCTTCATTCCGGGGGCATCAGACAGGGGATCGGTGCCGCACTACAGTCCGGCAGCCGACGGGAGCAGGAAGGAGGAGCTCACCCCTCCTGCCTGCGGCTTCATTATCGCAGCCATGACAGGCTGCGGGGTAATGAAGCGGGTATCACCCGCGGCCGGAGCTCCACCGGCCGCGGGTGATCCCGGCATGCGGCCAGCGGTAATTTACCGCTGGTCCCATGTTGCATTGCGCGTGGCTCGCCCGCAAGCCGCGCGATCGCCAGGGCGTCTATTTGGGGATACCCGTCCCATTTGCCAGGGAAGTAAAATTTTTGGAGTTATTGTGTCCCGATACTTAATCCAAATAACATGCAGGTATCTAAAAATATCTAAACATATCTACAAATTCTGAGTTTTCTCCAACCAGTAACCTTTCACATTTCTTAGATCTACATTTGCAACAATACGTTGTAAAACTGGATAGTCATCTTAGAGATTCTGGACAATTAATATCACTTCTCTCTAAATTAGGGCAAATGATAAGGTCAAATTTTTCCACCTGGATGTATGTTCCTATATACAAATATTTCCCTCATGATGTGCGACTGAAATGCATAAAACACTTTTTATATAAAGATCACACTATTACAGAATCGTACAGAACATTTTTATTAAGAGGTATTCTTTGTGTATTAGAAAAACGATTATTTCAAGTATGAGGGTGCCACCTACTGGTAGATTAAGGGTAACGCTATGGGGACCAAACTGGCTCCGGCTTATGCTAACTTATTTATGGGTTTATTTGAACAAGAATACATATATTCCTATAAGCATTTTGATTGTTTTATTCTATAAAATTTTTTAATTATGATCTTTTTATGATATGGCAGGGCTTCCCAAGAAGCAATCGGGGCATTTTTAGGACATATTAACAACAATAATTTTGGTATTCGTTCACAGCATCCACTAATCAAAATGAAATAGGAATTCTTAGATTTAAAAATCTCTAGGGAAAAGGGAAAACAGTTTATCACATCCAATTTCTTTAAAAGTGTAGTTTCAAACAGCTACATTAATTTTTCCAGTGCACATTATAAACGTGGTTGACTAATTTTCCCTTTATGGTCAACTAAAAAGAATCAGAAGAAATGCCACCGGAGGATAACACATTTGATGAAAAGCAAAAAGAATCATAGGAAAAAGATTCAGAGAAAAAAAATTTCCTTCTAGATATTGGCAGATGGGTAAGTAAAAACTAAAAAAACTTGCCCAAAAACAATGTCTGGAAAAATCAGAAACATTGATAAAAAAACATCAAACAAGACAAAAAATAATTATAGCAAATCTCTCCGTGATAACACAATATAATACATCGCATGGAAAAAATTAGAATATTTTAAAAAAACACTGGCACTTGTTTCCAACGGATTCGTACTTGGGAAAAGTCATCTCTCAAAAACCCGGGTTGGTTTTTCAGTTTGAGGGGCCCAAACGCAAAGGAAATTTTTGGCACCAATTTAATATATCTAAAAAAAGTATCTTCCCAGGTGAGAATTTTTTTCTGTATTTGGGAAGTACTCGGTTGAAACTCTCAGGGCTGTTTTGTTGCAAAAGCATTGTAAAACACAGAATCTTTATTCAATCCTGTGTAATCAGGGAAAGTATTAAAATTAGACATAGCATGTCATGTAATTCGAAATTTGTTATCTACGTCTTTACAATGCACCTGCAATGTACAGTATGGGGGCCCGACAACCTGTCCCTTAAGAGTCAGATTGAACAGGTACAGACAACAGATAAAAAAGGGGACCTCAGACAAGGTGTTGCCAAGCCCTTTTTACTAAAAAAAAAACACCCCCCAAGATTTTTCTAAATTAAACATCATTCCCATAGACATGATTTCTCCAGATAGCTCCAATAAATTTCAACAGCTACGAAAAAGGAGCTGTACTGGATGTTCCGTTTAAAAAACTACAACTCAAGGGCTTAAATGAAATTGTGGGGAAATTAATTCGCTAATTGGATCATGTAGGTCCTTTTTGTATGGATTCCTTTTTATAAAATTGAATTTATATTACTGGTTTTACAGATTACATGGGATTTGTCAACGCTATATCTATATGTCCTTACAGTACAATACTTTTTATTCAAATTTTTATAAGCATGGCGAATATAGTTGCTATTAAGGAAATAGTGGGAGTACCAGCACTTCACACATGGGCCCAAAATATGGACATCTAAGATTTTAAGATCTTCACCAAGTGTATTTAATCATTTATTTATTTTTTTTTTTATCTTAATACATTCCTATTTTGTAAATATAGAACATATATATTACAGCTAACATCATGTGACCAAATGTAGATCAATTATAACATTAAGCGTCTACAACATATTATGAAATGTGCCCGAACTATCAATAACTCATATATTAAGAATCTTATGAGATCAGCTAAGCCTTCCAATATTCAAGCATACTCAGAATTTGTAGATATGTTTAGATATTTTTATATTATATTATATTTTTTTAGATACCTGCATGTTATTTGGATTAAGTATCGGGACACAATATCTAAAAAAAAAAAACAAACGTATTGTAAATACTTTTATCATTAAATACGTTTATCATAACCACACTGTCAGTTCGATGCATAACTCGTTTTTAGCGGCAATCATTGCACATATGAGAACTTGAATTGTTACGATCATGTCATACTGTATATGTAAACAAAACGGCGATATTATCTTTTATTGTAAAAATTCATTCATTGCATATATGAGAATGTATATATCTAATCATTGCAGTCATATATTATGCATGTCAAACAGTTAACTGTTCACCATCCTCCTAAAAGATTGACACCACAATCGTCCATACAAATCACGATCCCAGTCTGACTAGTGAGATGCCTCGCTTGGAGTTTGATTGATGGGTAACATCTCCAACCGAGTGTCTCTAAGTCCAGATGGAGCGTGATCACACTGAACGAGATCACACGCGATTAACGTGCACCTGATTGTATCTAGACTCTATAAATGCCCCAGCATTTGAATCAATGACATGCCCCTGATGAAGTGCCGGTATGCGGCTACGAAACGCGTAGGGTTTTAATATTTTTTTTTGTATGTGTCTATTAAGTGAATAAACCTATCACTGTATAGCCTATGAGTGCATGACACGTTTATACCTATAAGCGCTACTGCCCGGGTTTTTTCTTTTAAACGTCATATATATATATACAGTATATATATAATGTATGTGTGTGTTATGAAGAACTTTGTTCAACCTGTTATTCTGTAGTATTCATCTACATGTACTAACTTAATAAAAAAATTATGTAAAACCCAATATGGAATCAATATGTGGCTCAATCAGCAACTCCAGTGATCTGCTACTCAAACTGTAACATTAGTACTTTTTTACTTTCAGTAAATTAATCCAAGTTCTTTATAACCTCTTATAACAAATTAACCATGGCAACTTCCATTGTCTCCTTGGTAACCGACTACAACCAAACATTTTTGAAGTCTGATTCTATACCAACCTAGCAAATGTAAATTAGTAAGAAGAAAGGGACAGTGAGTGTGTTCCGACTACATAGGCCTCTAAATGTAAATCAGATTATCATTTACCAAGAACAAACTAACATCTTGATTTTTTTTTTTTTTTTTTTATATCTATAAGGGCTTTTTTTTACATAAGGTAGTTGCATGCACAGCAAGTACTTAAAGGGAATGTGTCATCAAAAAATGACTTCTTGTTTAACTCATGTTTTTGTTAAACACTTTTCTATGAATTTTTTGTTTTTTTTTTTTTTTAAATTTTCCAGATCACTTTCAATATTGTTTAAAAATTCTTAAGTCCTGCAGTTTTCACTTTCGCCACTAGGCCTAATAATAGTCTGACACTTCCTGTTCTGTAGAGAAATATTTTCAGTAGTCTGCTCATTATCAGCACAAGCAGGGTCAAACTGAAAGGTGACACCAGTGTGTATAGGTAACACAGGATGCACCAGTCACAATATGAGATAGTCACAGCTCTCCCTCACTGCACACTGTCTTCTTCCCAGGTCACAGAGCATGCCTAGAAAACTCTCCTATAGGAGTCTGTGGGACTGATCCAGTCCACAGGCTCCTATGTGCATGAAGCTGCGGTCCCCAAAATAATCATATATAAATGACTAAATTGAGAAATCTGCAATCAGAAAATAAAAACAGCAAAGTAAAAAAATAAGTAAAAAAAAAGAAATTGGCAACAGATTCCTTTTAAAGAGGACCCGTAACATCTTGTGACATGTCTGTTTTAGTAAAGTCTCATGTTCACTGTATAACGGTTCTGGAGCATTTCCTCTTTTACATCTGTTTTGTGCTGTTCCTAATGTTATGATGTGTTTTGATTATGTGGCTGATTTGAATCCATGTAAAAACCTTGTCTTAAAAGCACCTCAATGCAGCACTGTTCAGACGAATATATATAAATTAATAGCAAGGGCATAACCAGGCCAAAAAGCACACCTAAAACCGCGTGGAGGTTTGTTTTTTTTAAGTTCTCCATTGCTGCCTATTGGGATTTTCAGCGTTGAAAATGCTTAAAAATTGACGTGACACTTTAACACCCAGCTGATAGATTTAGTACTATATTTCTAGGATTAACAGAGGAACAACACTAAGAGAAGATGCTCCAGAATTTTACACCACTATTTTCTAGAACAGGCATCATGAACAGCCTTGGGTCCTCTTATCTATATTAATTATTGTAAAGGACAATTCTGATCGTCCTTATATTTTAGGGGAAATGCATGAACAGCAATTCTGTAAGTAGAAGGATGGCATCTAAAGCTATATACACATAAAGGATGGGGTTTCATTACATCATAGCCTGCCACCTATGTAGCTGTATTTTCCCCACCAATTTGAGAGCCAGAAGCCACCATTTAGTTGCTATCCGGACTGGAAATGCAGAATGCCAGTAAGTATTGCTGTATTTTCTTGGTGGTGCACTGGTTAAGGTAACTCCATTTGTTAAAAATTTTTTTTTTTTTTTTTTTTTTTTTTTTTTGCCTCTCCTGACATGGGGGTAGAGCTTCTATCGCTTTTAAAGTTTTGGACAAATCTAAAATCCTGTTTACATCAAATAGTTTAAAGTAATCAAATTGATTCAATTAATCGGCCAGCTCTAGAATAAAGTTGCATAAATTGTTTATTTTTTTTTAAATGTATAAATAAATCTGGAAAACCCTTCTGCATCACCCGATACTCAACTGCTGAACTCTCATTCTTACAGAAACAGTAGTACTCCGATTCAAAACGCATTTTGGCCATCTCTCAAAGTTAAACATTGAAGATGGTATTCCAACATATATTACTGAATAGCCATAGGGTTCTACAGATCAAAGTATTCTGTTCTGGATGTTCAATCTATTTCATGGCAGTATGTGTTTTATAGGATGGAAACAAAATCATGGTACACTGTGCTTTTGTATCTGGCACCTAAAACACATACCAACCATGAAATACACCATATTCCTATATCAGAATATGGTTTCAAGATATCCGAACATATTCCGGTGACTGTCAAAATACAAACTACAAAAGAGTAAGTATAGGTAAGCTTTCAACATCTTTGTGCTCACTGGACAATACATACTTTGAACTTGCTGCCTTGTCCACCATATACAACAAGGAAAATCTCTGATAAAGTTCAAAAACCTTATTAGGGTGGTTTCACAAGGTACAGCATGCTATGAGCATGGCCTTATTTTCTGGTAGTTTGTGCCGTTTTTCATCTCAAGGACCTCAATGCGTATTGTGTTTTTGCAGCATTGTTTCTCATTCCAAATCATGTGATGGATTACACAAAAAATGCACAAAAAACCCCCACAAAAGCTGCATTAAAAAAACACATGAAGGTTTGGTGGCTAAATAACACCATACTAAATGTGTTCAATGGGTGTTCTCACCATGCTGTTTCACAAAGGATGCTCTTTACAGCCACCTTCAGGCTGCAACTTAAAATTTAGGCAGTGGGTGGTTCGACAACATTGAGTAGCATGTCAGCTTCGCTATTCATAGCTGAGCCTGTTCTTGTGACATTGGTAATGAAAGGGTTTGAATAGTAGCGCCGATAACTACAGAGCTCTAAAGGGTTAAACGTTGTCAGTAAGAAACAAACAAGCTCTTGTGTTGCTTATGGGGAATGTAACAAATACTGAATGTGGATTTTAAAGTCTATCTGCGGGGTGTAAAAGATGTTAGTAGACCGTATTTTCCTTTGTGGACATTCAGGTAATTATATCCTGATACTATATTTTATTTATGTACTATTTCAGCAACTTTTACCTTGAAGTAACAAAGTCCAAATTATTGTCTTGTGTCTTAATGAGTTTTGACTGTTACTTTGTCAGGTGACATCATCAAAAAAAAAAAAAAAAAATCTGCTGAATCCCGTACTCTCAGGGCCCCTTAACACGGAAACGGACAAATACTGGTCGTTTTATCAGACCGGTATTTGTCCGTTTTGTGTGCCGTCCCCACGGCCGCAGTGGGGACGGCTTTTCTCCATGATGAGCGAAGAAAAGCCTTCTCCTTTCACATTGACATGCACATATTCCGTCTAAAAACCGGACGTAAGAATGTGCAAGCACAATGTTTTCCAGCCGGCCGATGTGGATGCTGCACGGGATTTCCATAGAAGCTCATTGTGCTCGTTTGCGGCCAGTTTTTCAGATGGTCTGCAAAACCGCAAACAGTCTGAAAAACTGTCCGCAAACCCGTGCCGTGGGGACATGGATCTCCAGGAACCCTTCTGCCATGGCCATTTTGGTACATTAACAATGAATTTCTTTAATAAAATGGTAGACGAAGGATGGTGTCAAGGAATGTTTATTGAAATAAAGTGTTTGACTGTTTTGTGGTTTTTTATTATTTTATTCCAGGGTTAGTAGTGTAGGTATCTGACAGACGCTTTTCCATTACGATCGCTGGGTGTCAGCCAGTTGTGTTTTTCGCCACTTCAAGGCAAAAGCTAACCCCTTCTAAATGTTTCTAACCCCGTACATAACACACCAGGGGTTAATGGGGAAGAGTCGGGTTTACCATCAGAAGTGGACTCTCTAATGTGACGGTCTGCTTTTGTGGCGGCTGTGGGGTGGTATTTTTAGGATGGAAAGCACAAAATATACATGGACCTCCCCATTTTGATAGTATCAGGATGTTATACTATGTTTTACGTTGATTGGTAATGAAAAATGAGGAGACCCCCACTTGTCAGCTTTGGGGGTTAGGAACCATTCACACAGCGTTTTTGGATCCGTTTTCGGATCCGTGTTGGATCCAAAAATCGCATCCAAAAACGCAGCCGCGTGTTTGGATGCGTTTTGCATGCAGCAGGATCGCACCCTATAGTTTTAAACAGGGCTCCTGCTGCATCTTTCGGACCAAGAATTGACATGTCAATTGTTGGAACGGATCCGAAAGATGGATCCGGAAAAAGAAAAAACCTCTTTATTTAAATAAACACTCCCTAGCAACAACCTTCTTTATACTTTTTATTCAAGAAATGGAACCAAAGCTGGTCCAATGTAGTCCAAAGGGGAAACCTGTAAAAATACATAATCACGAACGAGTGTTTGGCTGGCAAATACCTTAAAGGCTTGTCCCTATGGCAAGGGTTTTCAGCTGGTTTTCGGTTTTGAAAACCGGCTGACTAACTTTTAAACGGACCTCTATAGAAAACCCATGCAGCGTTCCCCACTGCACGGGTTTTACACCGGGTGGTTTTTTTTTTGACCGCCGGTGGTCCAAAAAACATTGATCTTGTTCATTCTTCCTCCTGGTTATCGGGCGGAATATGAACATCTCACTGCGAAGGGGGAGGGCTTTTCTCCGCAAACAGTGGAGAAAAGCTGTCCCCCAGCGGCCATGTGCACGGCCACAAAACAGAGCAAATACCAGTCGCATAATTCGACCGGTATTTGCCCTTTGCCGTAGGGACATGCCCTTAGGGTATGGGCAGCTTTATTTTGACTCCCCAACAAGGGCTGTAAGCACTGAAAGTGTCTAGTTGTAAATACGGTCCGTACCCAAGGTTATACATTCATCAAAAGGCTTGTGTTCAGTGTTTACAGTAAAGAGGTGACTAAGCATATGTGGCACTGCCAATGGAAATAAAAGGATTAGTGAAGATGATATATTTTACTGCATACTCGGCACACATTTCTGTGCTTCTTTTTTGCTGCACAACATACATGCACTACTCAGTAAGACAGGGAAGTATGAAGCAGGGCAGGGTGAGCGCCCAAGGGCCGAATGTGGCTTCTGCAATTCCACTTAACTAACTACTATTCCCCTTTATATTCATAATACTAGGATAGTTTCCTTTATAAATCCGCTTCATTGTCAGCTGGCTGGTGGCAGACACAGGATGTTTTATTACAATCTGGGTCTCTAAGTCTTCACTGCATAGAAAAACGTCCACTTTTTTTCAGCGTTTTTTGTTTTCTAAGTAGTAAAAACATTCTGTTGCCTCCATAGAACCGTTTCTTTTCTGCTTGTTTTATTTACTGGTCGTCTTTTGAAACATGTTGCAAGAAATGCCAGAGCAGGGCAGAAAATTTACTATTGTAGGCTATGTAAATGGGTGGACGTTTTTTGTCACGTATTTGCGGTGTTTTTGGTGCATGTCTTGGAATGAAAACCCACCCAGGAGATTAAAGTCTCACCTATAGTGGGTGTTAACACAGGTTATACCTTATCAGTTCTGCATAGAAGTGTCCGATGTGTCCTCGTTAAAACAGTTCGTAATAAAATTATCTTGCTTTTTTCGCTAATGCATTTTTAAGGATTTTATCGCAAAAATCCGGATTTTGACAGATTTTGCCACTAATAGTTACAGCGTTTTTGTCGCTAAAAATATTTTTTTTTATGTATTTTGGCGCTAGTAAAGTTATCTCGCTTTTGCTGCTAAATATCAGGTTTTTATTACGGACTTTGGTGCAAAAATCAGTTTTTTTTGCGCTAATAAATGCAATAATGTGTTTTTGACAGGCAGTGGACAAAAAAAATCAGTTTTATGAACGTTTTTAGGATTTGGTTTTCATGTCGTTTTTTTTTTAAGTCCACTGCAGTGTAGATGATATTGATAGAGCAAAGTGAGCTGTAAGGGTCACCTAGTATTTTGCTGACAGACTTAAATGGGTTGTCTCATTATGCTGTTTCAAAGCCACAAGCAATTTTACATTTATGCAGCCTGTCTCTTTCTGGTCAGGCTGTGGATAGTTCTATAGCAGTGATTAGCATTTAAGCTCTGTATTCACAGCTCTTCTAATGTACTGACATTAGAAGATCATATCTATGAGCTCTGAAGCTCTCTGTTCTAAAGTAAACAAGTAATTAGTCTCCTTTGTTGGTTTGAGATAACACACTCTGTTCTCAAGCTGCTGGCAGTCCAACCTATGGTGTCATTATTCCCTGCTCTCAGGGACCAAACTGTGTGCGCTCAGAGCAGATAAAATCTCTCTTATGTCCTCAGCAAAGCGGAAACAAAAAGAACACCAAAGTAATATATTTGGAAAAAGTCCCTCCATATTGAAAGCTAACAGCAGCATGTTATCAAAATGAAAACTGCTTGGTTCCTTCAGGCAGCTGCTCCACTTTACGTCTGCTGGTTCTTACAAATCTCCCCCACTGTATGCATAATGTAGCATAAATACCCATAGAAATTCCCAGCATTCATTTGTCCACAATAGATCAGTTAGGATTATTATTCTGCTGACATCATCAGACAATTAGCCCTTAAAGGAGATGTTTGAGTTACATTTAAGAGTATATTGAGTTGCATATTTGCACATGGAGGATTTTTCTACACACAAGGCAGCACTCTTATCGATTCAACTCATTTTACCATGTCTGTAAATGTACCATTACAAGATAAAAGAAATTCACAAAAAAGGGGACACTAAAAATCACAGAATCACGGACATACAGCTCAATGGCAGGACAAAAGTGTTCCCAGCATGAGTCACTAAAAGCTACATGGGAGAATTTGCACAGGTGTAGATTACTGATGAGCAACCGCTCACACACCTGTCCATGGGAGGAGAGAGGGGTAACAACTTCTTAGTACATAATTGAACATTAGATAAAACCAGCTCACACCACTATGCAGAACAGCCATAGTACCATACAGGAACATTGCGCACATGCAAGAATACTGATATATGACCACTCACATGCCTGATATCTTGGGGGTGGGGAGGAGGGAGAGGGTTATATTTAGTATTAAAATCTTACATAGCTAAGAGAATGCCAATTGTATGGTTACGTGTAGTGCACCATGCTGGCTTACCAATTGATGACACCCATACTATTCCATTGTGTAACCCACCCAACATAATCCAAGTGCCTAACACAAAATACTTACACCCCTTGCTCCCCAGTATAAGAGCGCGTCCCCACGGCACAGGACAAATACTGTTCGGTTTGTCCGACCAGTATTTGTCTGGTTTTTGGGCTGTGCACACAGCCGCGGGAAAACGGCATTTCTCCGCAATTAGCAATATTAATTGGTTCCGGGACGAACATTGTGGAAAACTGGTAAAGCCCAAAAATGTCACCCCAACATAATGGATAATAAAGATTTAAAGAAAATTTGAAACATTAATACAGATAAGGCAAGCGCTTACATAAAACAGTCCGAAATAGCTGCTGGAAGTGGGAATTTACTTTCTGTATTGAGGATAAGAGCTTCTTCAGCTCATGTACTTCATATAAAATGTATCAGAAAAAATGAAAATGAGGCCCTCACCTGGTGCCCAAAGGAGCCGCTTATCTTGACACATATAAAGAGTAGTACTGAACATGCAGTACCCCACTGTACTGTAACGATGAGCTACTGCACACCCAATCAGGGCATGTACTGCAGTAATATACATGGTTTAGAAGTAAAATGTTCATGATAATTGGTCACTCACATGTGCTTCAGATTGGCAGTGCCAGGGTCATTTTATGTTGAAACCATACCTAACCTATAATGTCCCAGGACAGGACAATGTCCCAAGACAATTTCTCAGTATGTTTAAAGATTGCTTCCTGAGGTTGCTGTAACTTGAAAGAACACTGTACCTGTGTGGTACTCAAGTTTTATTAAAGGTCTAATATTTGTTGACCGGGCCGGACTGGGAATAAAAATCAGCCCTGGCACTAAGCCCCCCACCAGCCCACATACAATATCCGCTTAAATTTCCCTTGTTCTCGCACATCGCCACTTCTAAAAAAACATCATAAAAAAGTGCACCAAAAGGCCTGTGGAGAAACTGCACCTAAAACATCAAAAAAGCAAAAGCAACAAAGAAAAAAAAAAAGTGGTGCAGAGAAACCCCTCATCAGAGTCAGGTGTGCACTTGCTTTACAATCAGGGACACAAGCCCACACTGACACTACATAAGCACCAACATAACCTACAACCCCACCAATCACATCCCCAGTAGTCAGGTCACCATCACATGATACAGCACTGATTCAACACAGAAGTAAAATGACCCCTGACAGCAGGGACTCACAGGAGACGTCATCTCTGAGGGAGTTGTTTTCTTCTTCTTTTCTTCTCCATCTGGCCCCAAACCTCCATGACGCCTTCCCTTGGTTGTTCCCTTCCTTTTTTTCTCTGTCCGGTACAGCATGCAATGTCTTCTTCTCCCAGTCACTACTCGTCCCTGTAGAATTTACCACAAATACATCTTAGACTCCTCTCTTTTCCAGCACTTTCCTATCAATTCCCAAATCTGTACAAGCTCCCTATCCATAGAGCCCCAAATAGTAATAGTGCCCCCTTTGGTGCCCCACACAGTAAAAAGTTAGTAATTGTACCCCAATCAGCGTATGTTAGACCCTAAAAATAAAAACATTAAAAATGTCAGATAAGTGGCATGTAAATAGGTAGACCCCCATTAGGTAGTTACACAGGGCCTGCCTCCAGTCATTTGGTAAGTAGACGGGGCCTATCCCTGTAATCAGCCAGGAAGATAGGAGAGCCCCCATTAACTAGCCGGGTAGCTGGGGCTATCCCCAGTAACTAGCCAGGTAGCTGGGGCTGCCCCCAGTAACTAGCCAGGTAGCTGGGGCTGCCCCCAGTAACTAGCCAGGTAGCTGGAGCTGTCCCCAGTAACTAGCCAGTTAGCTGAGCTGCCCCATAATGTCAGTTAGCTGGGGCTGCCCCCAGTAATCAGCCAGGTAGCTCGGGCTGCCCCCAGTAATTAGCCAGGTAGGGCCAGTAATTAGCCATGTAGGGGCAGGGGAAGTAATTAGCCAGGTAGGGCCAGAAATTAGCAGCCAGCATCGGTATGTAGCCAGGCAGGGCTAGTAAGCAGCCAGCTAGGGCCAGTAATTAGCAGGCAGGGCCATATATGAGCAGGCAGGGCCGGTATATAGGCAGGCAGGGCCACTTATAGGCAAGCAGGGCCAGTATATAGGCGGACAGGACCATTTATGGGCAGGCAGGGCCAGTATATGGGCAGACAGGGCCACTTATAGATATGCAGGGCCAGTATATGGGCAGACAGGGCCATTTATAGGTAGGCAGGGCCAGTATATTGGCAGGCAGGGCTAGTAGTTTAAAAAAAAAAATATATAAACAATACACACCTTTATGTCTTAACTTCCTTTTCTCTCTTCATCCGGAGCGGCAGCCGCTGGCAGTCGAGTGTGGGCCGCAGAGCAGGCGCGCGATTACGTCATCACATCACGCGCCTGCTGCTCAGCCTCCTGGGAGCTGAACGGCCGGGATCAGGAGATCCCGGCTGTTCTGCCTCAGCCGCTGCTTGCGCTACGCGGTGCAGGCGGCGGCCGTGATGGCTGCATGGCTAGGTCTGTGACCCAGCCGTGCAGCCGTGTGGTGAGGGGGGTCTCTCAGCCCCCCGGCACAGGGATTCGGTCGCATATGCGACCGTTGCGGTCCCTGTACATGCGCCATGCGCCGGCACTCGGGGCCCACCGGGGGGAAACACCGGCCCCCTCGGCGGGCGCTCCGAGTCGTCTCTACGGCCCGGACCCCAGCGGCCCACCAGGAAAATGCTCGGTTTGCCCTATGGGCAGTCCGGGCCTGTTGCTTGACATCTAGGATGGTTTGGTGGTTACTACTAATATCTCCATTGATGATGTAGTTTGATAAAAGTGTTGAAAGTAATATCTGTGTGGTGATTATAGGTCCAATATTTATGGACATCTAGGGTGGTTTAGTGGTTACTACTAATATCTCTAGTGATGATTTAGTTAGTGTAAGGGTTGTTGTGTTCTAGGTCGATTGTCTAACACTTATGGACATCTATTTCTGATCCAGAGTACCAAATGTTAAACTTTCTGGTCTATAATTACCTTTTTGAAGATGAGAACCATATTTGCCTTGCACCAGTCTCCTGCCACTATAACAGTCCCCAGAGAATCTCTAAGGCTATGTCTACACTGCAATGGACAAAAAACGACCTGTAAACGAATTACTAAAAACGTTCATGAAACTGAGTTTTCTGTCCACTGCCTGTCAAAAGCAGCTGAAAAAAAGGCCGTTTCTTGGTGCAATTTGCGGTTTTTGGTGCTTTTTTGGCGCATTTTTACATGTGTTTTTGCTTGTCTTCAAGCCTGTTTTTTAATATATGCATAAATTAAGCCATTGGATGTAACTCCACCCTACAAAAGGGGATATAAAGCACATCATTGCATTTATGTAGTCGTTTTAGTCCGTGTTCACACGGCTTATTCAAGCCGTAATTGCGAGCCGGATTATCTTCAGTGTGCACCTATGCTTACCTATGCTTACGTTTTTCAAAATATATGGATTTGCACAGCCTAATTGATTTTTGAATAAGGGGCGGGGGCGCTGCCCGCCGGCCCCATAGACTTGCATTATCCACGGTGCGTATTGCGCCTGGATAATATGCAGGTGACTTTCTCCCCGCCCGATGGATTCGCCGAGCGGTGAGGAGAGACTGAATCCACTGTTCTCTATGAGAACTGTGGATTACCGTAATTACTGCGACGGATTTGAGCCGTACTGCAGCGCAAATCCGGCGCGCAGTACGGCTCCAATCCGCGGCGAAATAAGCCGTGTGAACGGCCCCTTACGGATTTTGGTACTAATAAAGTTATTTCGTGTTTAGCACCAAAAATATTTTTTTTTTACGGATTTTGGCCCTAAAGTAAATTTTTTTTTATTTTTTACGGATTTTGGTGTTAAGAGCTGCATTTTTATGGATTTTGGTGCTAATAAAGTTATCCCATGTTTGTCGTCAAAAATACGTTTTTTTTTAACGGATTTTGGCCCTAAAGTAATTTTTTTAACGGATATTTGTACTAAGATCTGCATTTTTACGGATTTTGGTACTAATAAAGTTATCTCGCTTCTGATGCCAAAAATCCGGGATTTTTTTTTTACAGATTTTGGCGCAAAAATCCTTTTTTTCATGGATTTTGCCGCAAAAATAAGTTTGTTTTTTTGGGGTTTTTTTTATGGATTTTTGCTCTAATATACTTTTCTTAACATATTTTGGCACTAATAAAGTAAAGAAAAGGATATTAGCGCCAAAATCTGTAAAGAAAAGTATTATAGTGCCAAAATCCTTCATCAAACGGATTCCTGCACCAAAATCCGTAAGAAAACATATTTTTAGCATCAGAAGCGAGATTACTTTATTAGCGCCTAAATCTGTAAAGAAAAGTACTTTAGTGCCAAAATCCGTAAAAAAAGAGTGTTTTTTTGCGTCAGAAGTTTCATAGTTTGTAAGGCCGAAAAAAGACAAGACGTTCATCCAGTTCAGCCTGTTGTGCTAAGGTGTTGATCCAGAGGAAGGCATAAAAACCCCAATGAGGTAGAAACCAGTTGTCCTCATTTTAGGGTAAAAATTCTTTCCCGACTCCAATCTTGCAATTGGAAAAATCCCTGGATCAATGACCTCTCTCCAGAATCCTAGACACTATAAGGAACTTATATTAGCGGCAAAATCTGTAAAGAAAAGGATTTTAGCAACAAAATCCATTTTAAAAAAAAACAACGGATTTTTGTGGCAAAATCCGTAAAAAAAAAAAAAACTTTTTTGCGCCAGAAGCGAGGTACTTTATTAGCACCAAAATCGTAAAAAAGGATTCTGACAGCAAAATCCATAAAAAAAACTTATTTTTAGCAAAAAAAAAAATGAATTGCGCAGAAATCGTTAGGGACCAAGGCATGATCATTTTATTACAAAAGGTACAAAAAAGGACACATCAGACACTTGTATGCAAATGAGATAATATATAGCCTTTATCAACACCCACTTTAGGTGGGACTTGGGTCTCCTGGGAGGGTTTTCATTGAAAAATCGCAGCAAAAAACGCCCTAAAAATGCACCAAAAAACGCGCCAAAGGACGTCCGGCGCTTTACATAGACTCCTGTAGTAAATTTTCTGCCCTGCTCTGGCGTTTTTTAGAACATGTTGCAAAAGACGACCAGTAAAAAAAAACGAGCAGAAAAAAGCTCCGTGTAGACAGCAGCACGATTTTACATTAGAAGTCTATGGGAGCTGCTTTCAGTCGTTTTTTCAGTGTTTTTAGAAAACGAAAAATGCTGAAAAAAACGGACATTTTTCTGTGCAGTGTAGACATAGCCTAAATATTATGTACATGGGGCACAGAAATACCTGAGCTGAGCTCTTTAAGAACAGTTGGGTGTAAGTCGTGTGGGCAAGGAGCCTTGTTCACATTAAGTTTATTTAACTTGGTTGGGCCATTTCTACGGTCTTTCTGCCCTTTTAACAAAAGGTAGAAGCCATGTGATTATAATGGCTGTAACTATAACATGACTGTCATTCTTTTTTATTTTTGTAAATAACAGTAATAAAAATATATTCAAGACTTTGAAATAATATCATATGGCTAAAACTAAATTAACAATTTTATGGGGCAGGAAAAACAAACTATTCACCGATCATATTATCAGATGTAGCTATGCATTGGCAATAGACAAGTGATGAGTGCTTGAATCAGTGCCTAAATTGTCATGTTACCTGTAAACTGTGAATGTTATTAATTACTGTATATTCTAAATTACAGTAGAAGGTGAAACAAATGGCCACTAGGTAAACCAAAATTTCTTAACGGGGTTGTCTCACTGCAAGGATTGCTTTTTATGTTAAAGATCTTGCAAAAACAATTCACTTTGCAGTATATGTCCATTAACATTGTCCTACCTATTTCTAGATATCCCCTCTTGTATGGACTGCATTAGCTTCTCAGGTCGCTATAGCTACAGACCTGTTTACTCTCTCCTGATAGGCTGTCAGCACTGGTCGCAATAGCTACAGACCTGGCTTCTACTGCAGCCTAGTAGAAGCCAGTAAACACGCCCGAGTTCAAAATGAAACCAAGAAAACAGGACCGAGGTAAGATGAATCGATGTAGTGAGACAACCCCTTTAATGTTGTACATAAAGTAAACACAGGGACAATTATGTTGTTTCTCATTTCTATTAATTACAAAACAAACAGATTAATTGTTTACTCTCCCTAATATGACGTTTTTCAGGAAGAAATCCCTTTCTCAGATAGAAGATTATAGAAGGGATGATTAGCCTTAAATAAAGAGAAGGAAAGACTTAGGGTGGCATGTATGAACGGGGTTGTGCCAGATATCTGGCATCTTTTCAGCTCGATATCAGGTGCAGCCCCGTTCATGTTTAAAAGCCCCGCGCGCCATTATCAGGCGCATTTCATAGCGTCCGCGGCACTTGGTAATGCGCCCGATCTCGGGGGGCATGCGGGAGGTGGGGAGCACTACGGCATTTCTAGGTGCATTACTACTGGAATAGGTATACCAATTTCAAAGTGGTATACCTGAGCCAGAAGTGTCGTACTAGCGCTATAATGCACCTGATTTATGACCCGCTGTAGAGCAGGTTCATAAATCAGGTGCACACTACCATAGTATTATGCTCATGAAGTTTGTCGTGTAAACGCAAAATTTCATACATGCCGCCCATAATCTTCCTCCTGTTTACTTTATGTTCAATAATGTGACAGCTCACCTGGTAGCCATGTTTTTCACCTTCTGCTGTGATCTTCAATCTGGATCTCCTCGTTGGTTATAGAGAATACTGCTTGGCATGTCAACCTAGAGGCATATCACCTATAATATTTACATCATAAACATTTCAAGTTATGACTAAACACAACAACAAAAAGTGAGCATGTAGGCGTACTTTTTTTTTTTTTTGTGCTTTTATTATATTTATACATATATTTGTTCTGTGCACTGTATCTGTTTAGAGTATTTTTTTTCTAGACTTCCTGCTTCATTTTCTTGTAAATTGTCATAATTGCATTTTAAAAGATAACTGTAATAAACATTAAATAATCTCTTCTAACAGTCTTTAGACGAGCCTCCTTTCCTTTCGGTTGGCACAGATGTGAGTGCCAAATACAGGGGTGCATTCTGTGAAGCCAAAATAAAAGCAACAAAAAGGCTTGTCAAAGTTAAGGTAGGCTATGTCCTAAATGGTCACTGTACAGAACGATACATGATTATCTTATGTTTTTGTGTTTTTTAAACAAACACTAAAATAAAAGTTGGTATCCTGATAATACACCATATTACCTAGTTACCAAATGGTTGTAGACTTTTATTATATTAGCATTTGTTCTACAATCATGAACTATACAATCTTACCAATAATGTATTGTTAGAAACTCTAACAGTAATGGATCCCGAAACACTTATAAATAGTTTTACGGGTCCACGGCACAAAAAATGTTGGATGTCCTAGGCTGAATGGTACTTAAATGTTTAGTTCCTGTCTGTTTATCCATTGGTAGCTGCTTTTCAGCATTATACTTGGGACATTGTCGTTATTATTATATTATTGTGCTTACATATGCACACAGCTGCCATTATTAAAGAGAACCTGTCACATAAGTTATGCCCCCCTTGCTGACGACAGAACAAGGTAGTGACAGACATGCTGTTTCCAGCGCTGTGTCCCTTATTCTGTAAGACAACAAAATGTAAAAGGCTGTGCACATCTAATATATACTTTGAAAACGTAAGCATAGGTGCACACTGAAAGGCAATGACATACATCTAATAATAAATCAGTGGCACACTAAAGACTAAGTAAAACCTAAGTTATATAGGAATAGGAAATGCTTTACAGCTAAGGAAAATATGAAAAACCTGGGACTCTTAGTTTACAGTATTGATCAAAGATTGTATTAAGCTCACCTCCCAAAACGTCAAGGGGTTCCAGAGCAGGTGAGCCCTACACTAAAACATGTTACCTTGCTAGGGTCCATTCAGACTGCCACTTCCCCAGAGTGATAGGAACCTGCAATTGAATTAACCTGCACGGATTTAAGAGAGGTGGTTGAGTGCACAAGCCAATGAGTTGGCCATCTCCCAAATAGACTACAAAATGTAAAAGGCTGTGCACATCTAATATATACTTTGAAAACGTAGATAGTGACACTGAAAGGCAATGACATTACAGTCTAATACATAAATCAGTGGCACACTCTAAAAAACTAAGTAAAACCTCAAGTTATATAGGATATAGGAAATGCTTACAGCTAAGGAAAATTGAAAAACCTGGGACTCTTAGTTTACTGTATTGATCAAAGATTGTATTAAGCCACCTCCAAACGTCAAGGGGTTCCCAGAGCAGGTGAGTCCCTACACTAAAACATGTTACCTTGCTAGGAGTCCATTCAGACTGCCACTTCCCCAGGAGTGATAGGAACCTTATTCTGTAAGATGCTGGAGTTTTAAAGTATTTCATGCTGAAATCTGCAGTTTTCAGCCAGAAAAGAGTCTGTTTAATTCATGACCCGCCCACCTCACAACTGATTAACCTATTACTTTGAATAGGTAGAAACATGTGAATAACTCATGTGGGCGGGCTAGCCTTGGGTGGGTGGGGCTAACACTTGCTCATGAATAAGCTGTACTCTTTTTGTGGCTGAAGACTGCCAGATTTGAGCATTAAATACGCATTATATGCATTAAACTACTGCACAGAATAAGGGACAGTAGCTTGTGCTGTCCTCAGAAAGGGTGGCATATTCAATGTGACAGGTTCTCTTTAAGCCAGTTTGGATTCAGATATTATTGGGCATATTAATGGGCATGATGCCTCAAGGGTCTTCTGGCCATTAACCTCAAGCACTGAAGGTTGGCATAAAAGTAAGCTATTAAGAAATCTCTCTCTTGACTATATACAATAAAGGGTATTTTACAAGTTACTTCAGACAGGACTCCAGGTCATACATTTTTACCTGTAACAGATGTAAGTTTAAACCATCCATTAATCTTTTCCTATTTATCTGCTATATACCTGATATAGTCATTACATTTTTTAATAATAAATTTATATTACTTAGGTAACATTTCGACGGGATGCCACAACTGTGGAAGTGCAAGATGATCATGTCAAAGGTCCCCTGAAGGTAATTATTCTTGAAATGTTTTATCTTTAATGAAACCTACACTTCTTCAACTATAAAATTCCTTTGGATATTTTACTGTATAAAACCCCCCACCTTTGTTAGTATTGTAAGACTGTCAAACCCTTTTAACCACTTTTCACACCAGGACATACATGGGTACCATAAGTGAGATTTACGTAACCAATTTAGTAATGTACATTTACACTTCTCACTTATCACTCTGTGATCACAATGAATGGATTGTGATGAATATGAACAAAGGGTGTAAAATGCCCTTTCTTTTTGTGTCACAAAAATGTTACAAACATTTTGGGGCAGTCTTGGGGCAGAGATAGGACTGAAGGTGTATACACAGTTGTCTGAGCCTATCGATTACAGTAGTACCAGTTGACTGTTTAATATGTATTGGGGGATTCCCAACTCTCCCTTGACAGATTTTATTGGGGTAGAGATAGTTTGGGTATGTTGAATCTCAATTCTTGATCCTTTTGTTTTTGAGGTATTTGGCACGCTTGGCTGAACTTGCATGTGTACAGAGGAATAGGTGTCAGTCAGCAGTTATTGGAAGATGCATGGGCATCTTTAGATCTGTCTCTAGATTACTGTTGTTGAAGGACCCTCTAGTAACATGTACTCTGCTTGGTACATGCTGTGACTATGACTGGCAGCTGCAATCATGGGTGTTACACTGTACATACTTTATCTTACTACCATCTAGTCTTAGCTTTATTAATTATTTTTAGACTAGCTCCAACCCAAAATAAGAAAGGATGTTAAAGTCATTTTTTTGAGTCTGGCTTCCATTTCATAGTCCTCCTCCCAAAGCTCCACTTTTATATCTGCTTATATTAATTGTAAAGTTTTAATCAAAGGTTAAGATTAAACATTTGCTCTTTGTAACAGATTGGAGCTGTGGTAGAAATCAAAAGTCCAGATGGAACTTATCAAGAAGCTATTATCAATAAGTTAACTGATGCAAGCTGGTACACAGTTGGTAAGTTTTGTAGATATTCAGTTGTACTTGTATAACATAATGGATATATGTCACAGAAGTAGGTTTTTATTTGCTGGGTGACCACACCAAGATGTGGAGTTGAAGGAGTCCCTCGGTATTCACCAGAGGTTGCCACAAGGTGGGATGGACTTGGCGTAATGAACAACAAGGTTGAAGTCACATTCGAACACAGGAATACCAAAAATCTGACAATGGTTGTAGGGAAAGGAATCTTAATAAAGGGGCAGTTGGCAAACCATTGGAATTCAAGGATGCACCTTTAAATCTTAAAGAAGGGATTATACAGGCAGCAGACAGGAGCAGAGTAGGAGCAGGAAGAGGTGAGTAACTGTTAGCCGGTTGACACAAGCGCATCCGCGGTCCGGTGCAGGGAATGCGGCTCACATTGTGACAATATAATTCAGTTTATTTAAGCTATTTGTGAAGTTCCAAAGGTGAGCCAGTTTAATTATCATATTTGAATATTTTATATATAGTAATTCCTGACCAGGGCTGTGGAGTCGGAGTCGTCATTAAAATGGACCGACTCCCAAAATATATAATAAATTGGTACAGTTAGTTCAATGCGGTGCCAAGAGGAATTGGGATGTGCCAGTGCTACTGCTACCATATCTTGAGCCTCATCAAATGAGTAGTTTAATTTTGAAAAGTATTTGGATGATCTGGAGCAGGTAGAAAAGGGAAACAGATTCCGCTTCTGTAGCATACAGATTGAAGAGATTTCAGCAAAATTTTTCACTTGTTTTCAAAGATGTAGAATATTTCAACTGTTCATCAGAACTGACTGCATAAGGCAAATCCTTTATACCCTGACATTGTTAAGAGATGTTGCCCATGTGGTCAGCGCTTTGCCACCAACCCAAGTTAGTGTAGAGAGACTGTTCTCTAGCCTGGAAATAATGAGATCAGATTTGAGGTAATCTATGAAGGAGGATCTGATGGAGACAATACTAAAATTCAAATTCATAGACTCCACAAATGTTATTCAGGATGTTTTTGTTGAAAACTGTTTTTTCCCATTTACTGCAGCGTTTTGTATATTTACAATTTTTTAAATGTTTTTGTGTTTTAAAATTGTATCCAATAAATATATGTTACACCATAAAAGGGTAACAATGTTTTGAACTTTTAACTTTCAGGCTCCTTACCTCACCATCTACTACAGCTTGCAATGTGAGACTACCATCATTTTATGGACAATCATTTTGGCTATCTCATACATAACGTTGAGCTGCAACTATTTAGCATATGCTTAATTCTGCAGATGCTTGTTATTTAACTGCATTGTTACTGTTTTGCTCCAGGTGGTGGGACAATATTTTTCTTCTTATGTACTACAAATTAAAACCTGTTCTCACATTCATTAATAGTGCAGTGTGTTATTAGGCTGATTCCCAAGCGAAAGGTCACTGTTTCAAGCAGCCATGAAGAAGATTTCCCAAGAATAGAGAAGCAGCATCATCCAGCTCATCAATAGCGGTCTCTCGGCCAAGAAAATTGCCAAACTGCATCATGTGAGGGCATGATAGCTGGAAGAATATGAAAAGAAGTCCATTCATCCATTCAAAAGCCAAGAGGTGGACGTCCAGCCAAAATATCAGAGTCAACAAGTTTGCTCATCACAAGGTCTATCGGTTCTAACGTGACAGACACGGCATTGTAGGTGGCTTGTATGTTTCATAAGAGTGAGATCACAGACATCCATGCAAGCACAATGCAACACGCATTACACTGGTCTGGAATGATAGCTTGAAAAAAGGTAAAGAAGCCTTGACTTCAATCTCATCATAAGAAGCTCGCGTTTGCAAAAAAGTATGAAAAATGGAAGATTGAAAACAGGTTATTTGGAGCTATGAGCTAAAAGTCAATAGACCGGGCTTTGATGGTTGCAAATGGTTTTGGAAAAATCAAGGAAAAAGGGGGCTAATGGATCGAGAAATTGAAAAAAACTGTCAAGTTCAGTGGAAGAAACCTGATGATATGGGGGTGTTTCACAGCCGGAGATGTTGGGTACTTGACCAGGATTGATGTTGATCTCAATGCTGAGCTATATGTGAGTATCCTACAAGATGAGTTACTTCATACACTCGAGTACTAAGGTTATGGAAGGACGACATAGTGTTCTTGCAGGACAACGACCTGATGCATACATCAAGGTTGGCGAAGGAATGGTTTAATGACAATGAGGTAGAGTTACTGTATTGGCCTCCTTAGTCCCCAGACCTCAACCCATTCGAACACTTGTGGGTAGAGTTGAAGAAAGTGCTGTATTCATACCCAAATTCAGTAGGCACCAACACTGAGAACGTGTAGAAGAGACCTGGGCTCAGATTTTGTTCAAGACCTGCCTGAATCTGATCCAGAGCGATTCAGGTTGTGCTGAAAGCCAAAGGTGGAGTTACTAAATACTAACAAAATAATAAAAATTAACATTTTGATTTTTAGGTGCTAAACACTAAAAATGCAGTTCATGACAAGAATCTGCAGAACTAAGCAAATGCTTAATACTTGTAAGTCAAATTTATGTATAAGATAGGTAAGATGATTTTCTATAAAAGGATGTAGCCTCATGTACAAAGCTGTAGTGGATAATAAGATATGGAGCCTGAAAGTCAAAAGATCAAAACATTGTTATCATTTTGTTTGTCAGTGTATGTTCTACCTAAATCACTTGATTATTGTATCATAAGGTGATAAAAAGCCTGATATTGCCATTTTACTACAGTAAAGTTATCGCTTAGCTGTGACATCCACTCCCACTGCTAACGCAGAATGATGATGTCGCAACCCTTCAGTAAGGGAACATACACCCACTGGGAGGAGAGACACGCCCCCTGAATTTGAAGCTGTAAGAGAGATCAACAGCTCAAGTCTGCAAAAGCCAGTGATGAGAAAACCCCATTAAGTCTACTAGAACTCTTATACGGAGGACACATGGAGAGGGATTGTCTTAATGAGACAATCCAAATCTACAAATTACATTATTTAAATTTTAAGTGAAGAAGAAATATAATCTGTAAACAACAACTAACCATGTAATGTTATTTTTGACTAACAGTGTTCGATGATGGGGATGAGAAAACCTTAAGAAGATCTTCACTTTGCTTAAAGGGAGAGAGACATTTTGCAGAGAGTGAAGTATGTATAATGTTACGTGTTCCAAAAACACTTTATTGTATGTGCTGGTTTAGCATAAATCATTTCTCTCAACATCAGGTCTTTATGTTGCCATCTCCCAGATGTCTTTTGTATACAGCACTATACAAATGGATTCAGCTTAAAGTTTTTTTATTTTTCTAATAGGTCTAAAATCTTTTGTTGTTTAATTTAATAGCATTTATTTACAGTGTTCAGAGCTCTGCTTTTCTTTAGACAGGTTCCCAGATTGTTATAATTTAATTCTACAATATTGTTAAACGAATCTGGATATATGGTGATTTGTATCAGAAAATCTTTTCTTTGACCACTATAAATCAATATGATAAATTGTTGTTATATATTATTTGAAAGAAGTGCATAAACTATATTATGAAGCCTGAAGTTCATATAAAATAGTTAAGCCACTTAACATTTTAGGAATGAAATACAAGGTCACAAAGTATGGGACACATACATTCTAAGCAAGAGAATGTGTCTTGGTAATAATATGCATTATTTAATCTAGAGCAGGGTTGGCAAACCATTTTTGCTCAAGGGCCACATCAGCATTATGGTTGCACTCACAGGGCCATGGTGCACCACCCATCATAGTCATTAAAAGACCAAAGGATGTATAATAGCTAGCTCCTTCCAACTCTTTGCACCGGTTCCTGGATAGAGCTATCAGAGGTGTTTGAGTTTCTAAACCAAGTGGTGTGGAGTTGTATGCCGGAGCTCCGAATCCAAGATAAAGCCCTTTCCTGTGGTGGTGCTGCCATGTCTACTAAGCACTGGCTGTGTTCCCTAGAGAAAGTGGAGAGCTGGTCTTCCGTGTCCAGACCTTATTCATTCATGCTTCTGTCTATGGTCTTAAAGGCCACATACAGTGACGTGGAGGGCTGGATTTGGCCTGTGATCCTTGACTTTGTCACAGGTGCTCTAGAGAAAGAATACATACACCGATATGAAAATAATGTATTCTTGTTGTGCATGCTTCAGTATGGACTACATATTAACATTTCTAAAGCAAAGTACATCACATTCATAGATATTTAGCTTTAAACAACACAAAATAATGCAGTTGTTCTATAACTCTGCTATTTAAAGATAAGGGTATGCTCACACGGCTTATATGTTGCAACACGCAGAGTGTTTTGGAAGCACGCGCTGAACAGCCCCATTGACACGCATTTGACATGCGAACAATTGACGTGTCACTTCTCTACCCGGACGTACGATACGATCATATTTTACGCCGGGGGAGACGACTCGTAATTCATAGCTCTCAGCTCTCTATGAGAGCTATGAATTACCGTAATTGCGGTGCGCATTTTGCCGCTTATAAAGCGCAATAAGCGGTGAAATGCGCGAACACTTACACACGACAATTAGCCTTGTGAACATTCCCTCAGGCTAGGTTCAGACGGCTGAATTGCAGGGCGTAATTACGCCCCGCAAGTACGCCGTGTGGCCGGGGGCGGGAGTGGGGGAAGGAGCGGGGGGCCGGCACCTCGCCGGCCCATAGACTTGCATTACCATCGCCGTGTATACGCCGCTGGTAATTCACATGTCGCTTATCTCCCCCCTCGGCGTATTCGCCAAGCAGGGAGAGGAGACGTAAGCCATAGTTCTCTATGAGAACTGTGGATTACCGGAATGACTTGGACGTATTTCAGCCGTAATTTGCGCACTCCGGCGCGTAATTACGGACTGAAATACGTCCAATTTTAAGCCGTGTGAACATAGTCTATGACTGATACATTCAAACTGTTTACAGTTTTTAAACCTCTTATGATATGTTCACACGGCGTAATTGCGGTGTGTACTCCCGAAGTACGGGGGGAGGCCGGCAGCCCGCAGGCCCCATTGACATACATTACTCGCGGTGATTATGTAATTGACATTTAACTTATCTCCCCGTGCGTACAATATGATCGTATTGTACGTGCAGGGGGACTAGGAGTAATCCATGGTTCTCTATGAGAGCTATGGATTACCGTAGTTGCGGCGCGCTTCGTGCCGTGCATTAAGCACAAATACGCGGCGAAATGTGCGCCGCAATTACGCCGTGTGAACATACCCTAATACATCTTAAATATGTGTAAAAAACATTTTTAAAATAAAAAGATAAAAAAAAATGTGATTCCCCTTCGCATTGAAAGCTCCAAGCAGTTTTTATAGAAAATAATGAAAAATTCTATGAAGTTGGTATTAACCGAAAAAGTTAACATACCTCTTATACCACATGAAAATCTGTAGTGTGTTGATTATTGAAGTTAATATTTTGCCATCACATTCTTTTAGAGTTTAGGTGTGAAATTTATGTTCGTTCATACGAGGCTCAAATCTATACTCTCGCTGGAATGAATAGATAGTGACTTCATGTCCACCCAGTAGATCCTATAGCTTTCTAACAGGTCTGAGGAGTGTTGGGGTGCATTTAGTTAATTAAATAATTGCAAAGTTGGAATTTTGTGAGGCATAAATTTAAATATTTGGCTGCATTTTTAAGAGGTGAATAGACACAAGTTGAAGGGTTTTACACATATTAGAGGTGTTTTCAGATAAAGCTATTGAGGTGACCATTTAGATTTCACAAGGCATTCTTCACACAGAAGAATGAATCATTTATTTAATTAATTAGTAATCTCTCCAGATTCAATCTGTGTCTGAAGGTTTAAATAATTCGATTTTTCAGTTTAGTAGCTACTTCATAGCAAATAGTCATTACCCAAGAAAGCCTGTTATCTTTAATAGGTGTAATGCAAGCAAGTCAATGAAACAGAGACATGAAATATTACATTTTCTGTGGGTTACATGACATTTACTTTGTTATACTTTGATGTAGTGATCAAACAGAGAGTGAGCTGCACAGAAATCAAGTAAATACAGCTTCTCTACTGTCCGTAGTATAGTGTAATCCAAACATTAACAAAGTAAGTGAACCCTTTGGATTTATCTAGATTTCTGCATTAATTACAAATACATTTTGGTATTGTCGTTATCCAAATCACAATTAGAGACAAAACACTGTCTAATTAACCCCTTAAGAACCCGGCGTTTTTTTTTGTTGACACGTTCGTTTTTTCCCTCCTCGCCTTCCCAGAGCCATAACTTTTTTATTTTTTCACCTAAATAGCCACATGAGGGCTTTTATTTTGCAGGAAAAGATGTACTTTCTAATGGTGTTATTGACTATACTATTGATTATACCGGGAAACCGCAAAAAAAGTCCAAGTGGGACAAATTGTGAAAAAAAAACGTATTTTCGCCATGTTTTCAGGTGCTTTTACGGCGTTCAATCTTCGGTGAATATAAGGTATTATATGTATTCTACAGGTTGATACGCATCCGGCAATACCAACCATGTAGGGTTTCTGTGATGTTTTGGTACCCTAAAAAAATTCCAAACTTTTAATATTTTTTAAATTTGCACCACGGCGCCATTTTGTGCAACCAATAACTTTTTTGTACTAACACCTACAGACGTCAGTGAGGGTGCATTTTTTGTGGGCTGAAGTGTACCTCTTATCGCTAGCAGTTTGGAATGCATGCAACTTTTTTGATCACTTTTATTCCATTTTTTAAGTGACGTAAAATGACCAAAAACCGCAATTTTGACATTTTGGAATTTTTTTTCTTCTACGTTGTTCAGCGTACGGGATGAGTGATGTTATATTTTTATAGATCGGACTTTTTCGGACGCGGCGATACCAAATATGTGTAACTTTTTTTTATTATTTTATTGTTTTTATTTGTAAAACGGGAAAGGGGGGTGATTTGAACTTTTAATACTTTTTTTGTACTTTAAAACTTTATTTCTTTTTTTTTTTCTGTAACATTGGGTCCACCTATGGTGCTTGACCACTAGGTGGTGCGATCATTAATACAATCTAATGCATTGCATAGACAATGCATTAGACTGTACCAAGATGGCGGTTTCCCCACTTCCTGTCTGCAGCCGGAAGTGGGGCAATCCATGACATGGCAGTGATGGGAGCGTTCACAGGGCTCCCCGCTGCCATATTCGGGCATCGCTGCAGCTATGCTGCGGTGATGCCGATTGCCCTGAAGACCGGTGTGCGGCACCGATCCTCATTTATTCAGAGGCCGCGGCCATCTTTACAGCGGCATCTGAAGGGTTAAGCAGCGCGGGCGGCGCGAATTACAGGCTGAAATACGTCCCAAAATAAGCAGTGTGAACATAGCCTTAAAGAAGAAGTTACAGGTCTGTGAGAGCCAGAAATCTTGTTCGTTTGTAGGTGACCAAATGCTTATTTTCCACCATAATTTGCAAATAAATTCTCTCCAAATCAGACAATGTGATTTTCAGGATTTGTTTTCTCATTTTGTCTCTCATAGTTGAGGTCTACCTATGATGTTCATTACAGGCCTCTCTCATCTTTTCAAGTGGGAGAACTTGCACAATTGGTGGCTTTTTCCCCACTGTATTCCTATTACAATACTGAAAACTAGAGCAATTTTGGCATTAGAAACAAAAACGGGTGGACACCTTGGTACATCAGATTTATACATAACTGTGACCTGAAGCAAAGACAAGCAAACACAAGTACATAGATAATAAAATATGAGGTTCACACTGTGCTTTGGTTTCAGTCGGAACCTTCGTTGTAGGTATCACAGTGGATTGCACTATTTTGTCCAGCACAGAAAGCATTTATGTTCATGAAACAGAGCAAACAGTCTAAAAGGGACAGTTTGCCTGCTTGCTCTGTTCTCTATGGGTTAATCGCGGGATCCTTTGGGAATTTTTTCCAGGCATCTACCAAGATACCCGCAACAGAGGTTCTGAGCAGGGCAAAAGTGCAGTATCATCCCAGCATGATGACAAAAAAGATGACATAACCGTATATGAAGTATTAATGTATATATAAAAGTATATGAAGTATTAATTAAAAAAACAGTTTAATAATTTAGGTATACCCAGGATTGGAATGGGATGGGGTTTTTTTAGAACAGAAGTTTTGTATACAAACAGAGAAGGTGATTCTTTACTGTAAGAGCAGTGAAACTTTGAAACTGTCTGCCAGTTGACTTTGTCATGTTTGATTTACTGTATGGGCTCACAGAGGTTATGATATCTGTCTAGAGTGGTTATGGTTACTAGATTTCTGGAAATTGTTCATGGTATCCCAAACTAAATAAGACATATTTAAAAGCATCTTCAATAGATACTGTGAACAATACATACCTTATGTGAATAAACACCTTAAAAAACAGGAAGAAGCTGATGTGGTTAAATAAAACTGTATGGGGTACAATTGGTGATAAAAAGGAAACATTTAAAGTACTTAAGCAGGAAAGTAGTGAGGAGGAATTAAAAATTGACAAGGGAAAAACAGATAGGGACTCTTTACTGTAAGAGCAGTGAAGAGCAGACTATGGAACTCACTGCCACAAGAGGTTGTGAGGGTGGAATCATTGACCAAGTTCAAGAAGGGTTTAGATGCCTTTCTTGAAAAATATATTATCACAGGTTATGATTAATAAATTCTGGAAAAAGAATGTTAATCCAGGGTAATTCTGACTGCATATTTGGAAATCATATAATGGATTTTTCCTCTTGTATGGGTCAGTTGGAATCTGCCTCTTATGGGTTTTTTAGTTTCCTCTGGATCAACACTGCACTTCCGAGGAAGCGCAGGTATTCTGCGCGAAACGCGTTAAGTCCTGTTCTTATTGTCTATTGTTTTTAATTTTGCGAAGGTAAAAGCCCTTTGCAGTTTTAAGAATAAAGAAATTTTTACCAATACTTTCCGGGACATGGTTTCCTCTCTCTTTAGTGCGCCGGGTCTACCTCCTTTTGGAATTGTTTACTGTCCAATACCAAATATGTGTAACTTTTTTTTATTTTATTTGTAAAATGGCGGAAAGGGTGTGATTTTAAATTTTATTTTTATTTTTTATTTTTTTACACTGTAAAACCTTTTTTTTTTACCTTAACTTTGAGTCCCCCTAGTGGGGCTTCACCACTAGGGGGCTCGATTATTTATACAACTTAATGCATTGTTTAGACAATGCATTAGGGTGTACCAAGATGGCAGTTTCCCCACTTGGCGATTTTGCCTGGAACAGGAAGTAGTGAAAACGAATACATGGCAGCGATGGAAGCCTTTACAAGGCTTACGGCTGCCATGTTCACCGATTGGAACCCTGCAATTTCGCCGTGGGGGCTCCGATCAGAGTGAGGAATGGTGCGCGACATTGTTTCTCATTCATTTAGACACCACGGCCATGTTTGCCGCGGCATCTAAAGGGTTAAACAGTGCAGGATGGCGGCGGCTCCATCCTGCTTGTAACCACCAAGTGTTGCAATTAGCGCACCGCGATGCCGCTACACAACTCCTTAATACCACCAGGACGTACCCATATGTCCATGTGGGTTAAGGCATATTTGCCAACTTTTGAAAGTGGGAGATCTAAAGGTGTGGCGGTGCAAAAAAAAAATTACATGGCCATGCCCTCTTGTTTGGTGAGCCACACCCCCTCTAAAAAAGCCACACCCACTCCACCTAACTGTGTAATGGCTCTGGAAGAAAGCTTAATTAGGGTTTTGGTGTCACCCAGCTTTCCTGGACTCTTGTATAGCCTATTCAGCATCCAGGAGAGCTGGGAAATACCGCCAAACTGTGCCTGAACCTAAATCATTACACTACTACCAATATTTCCACCATACAGTGGTTTATACCAGTGTACACAGGCTCTGCAGACGTTTAAGTGACTACATCTTTCACTTTTCTTCTCCAACATGTCCAGACTGCCATGATGACTTCTTCCGACCACAACTTGTCTCTGCAAAATTTACCACACAAATATCTTAGAACTCTATTTTTTTCAACACTTCCCTACCTGTAGCCATATCTGTACAAACTCGACATGGGGTGATGAGTGGAAAGGTTATGGGGCGATAGGTGGAGGTGAGAGGACTATGGGGTATTAGGTGGAGAGGTGATGGGGGGGGAGGGGTTGTATTTTGTTGGTACTGCATAACACAATGGTGGGGAGTGGTGGGAGAGAGGCATACAGAGCACAATTTACAATCTCTTTGGTGGGGACATAGGACCATTCCCCTGGAGATTGTGTTGTGGCCGTGCCTGCACTCCCCAGTATCATATTGTGCAGGTTGAACTCCGTACCCTGCATCCCAGAAGATAAGCCACAGGAATGATATACAGAGGGTGCAGGAAATGGAGATTAGTACATTCTTGTTTTTTTTAATGTTCTTATATTCATACACGTTACCCCTTTAGATCCATTGGATTATGTTGGACCAACGTTGGATTGATTTCTTTAATAAAATGGTGAAAGAGGGCTGATGTTGGGGAGTGTTTATTTAAATAAAAGTTTTTTGTGCAATTTGTTTCCCATTTAATTTAACTTTTTTTTTTTTTTTTTTAAGTTTTAGTAATGGCGGTATCTGACAGACGCTTCCATTACTAGCGCTCGAGCTTGGTGTCAGCTAGCAGTAGTTTTTGTCACCACAAGGCTGACACTAACCCTGTGTCACTATTACCTCAGTACCTAACGCACCAGGGGTACTGAAAAGAGCCAGGTAACCGCCAGGAGCGGACCCTCAAATGTGAGGGTCCGCTTCTGGAGCGGCTGCAGGCTGGTGTTTTTAGAATGGGAAGGGACCAGTGCTAATAGACCTTCCCATTCTGATAGTATCAGGCTGCAGCTGTTGGTTTTATCTTGGCTGGTTATGGATAATGGAGGGGACCCCATGTCTTATTTTTTTTTCCAAAAATCATTTATTTATTGAGAATCCTAAAGTGGGCACCTCCTGTAATCATTATAGTGGATGCCCATGTGCAGATTCTCATTTAATAAATATCAAAAAAAAAAAAGACATGGTGTCCCTCCCCCATTTTCCATAACCAACCACGGTAAAACTGACAGCGGCAGCCTGATACGATCAGAATGGGAAGAACCATCAATACTGGTCCCGACCCATTCTAACAAGACCAGCCGCAGCCACTCCAGAAGCAGACCATCGCATTAGAGGGGACGCTTCTGACGGTTACCGGCTCTTCCCAGTATCCTTGGTGCGTTGGGTACTAAGGTAATAGTGACGGGGGGTTAGTGTCAGACTTGAGCAACAAGAAACACCACTGGCTGACACCAAGCCCTAGTGATAGTAATGAAGATGCGTCTGTCAGACACCTCCACTACTATCACTGGAATTATATGGGAAAAACACACACACAAAATACACAAAAAACCTTTTATTTAAATAAACGCGCCCTCTTTAACCCCTTAACGACCGCGCACCGTCTTTTGACGGCGGCCGGTGCGGGTCGTTCGTCTGCAGCGACGTCTTTTGACGTCGCTGCAGACATCGGGGTTTGCGGCGCCCGGTGCCGCAGCTGCGCTGGGATCGGGGCTGAACTACACAGCCCCGATCCCAGAGCATGTCCTGCAGGCATCGGGGAGCGGAGGAAACCTCCGCAACCCGATGCTTTAACCCTTTGATTGCGGCGGTGCGTTACCGCAGCGCAATCAAAGGGATCCCCTGCTCTGTCGGGTGATCGGAACACCCGGTGACCCGACAGAGCCCGGGGAACGGCTGCACAGTCAGCTCTGGGGACCTAGCGTGGCCCCAGAGTTGTCTGTGTATGAAGCCAGTGATTAGGACGCACTGTGTGCTGTCCTAATCACTGCCTGTGTCAGACTGACACAGATTAGCATGTATTAGCATATATGAATATGCTAATACATTACTAAGTGTAAAAAAATTTTTTAAAAAAATGTTAAACAGTTCTCCCTTCATGGGAGTCAAAAAAAAGAAAAAAAAAACATAAAAAGTGTAAAAAAAAAAGATAAAAAAAATAAATAATAAAATAAAAATAAATATTTAATAAAAAATAATTGTACATAAATTACACGCACAAAAAAACCTACACATATTTGGTATCCACACGACCGTAATAACCTGTAGAATTAATCTAACAAGTTATTAAGTGTGAAATGTTAATGGTGTAAAAAAAAAAATGAAAAAAACAAAAAAAATTTTTGGAAAAAAATAAAAAAAAATACTGCAATTATTTATAAGTGTACTTAAACTATTCCCTTATAAAGTACAACTTGTCTTGAATAAAACGAGGCCTCATCCAACTGCGTCATTGAAAAAATAAAAAAGTTACAACTGTTTAAATGCAAGGAGGCCAAAACTAAAAAAAATTTCTGGTCATTAACTACTTTTCAGGCGTTCGGCTTAAGGGGTTAACCATTTTATTTAAAAAAGAATAGATCCAAGGTTTATCCGATGTAGTCCAAATGGGAACCTGTAAATAAAAGAACATTACACACTTACATATAGGCTGGATACCCTAGCCGGCATTCAGGAAACACCCATCGCCCACAGGTAACATCCAGCTTTCCATGATAGGAATACTAGGTGCCACCTTTGGGGATGGAGTGTCACACAGCTTTGATGGATGCTAAATGCCATAATCGCCAGAGTCTGTCCCCTGCAGCCTCTCTCCTTTCCCCCAAAGACAGACCGCAGGGGGCAGGAGACAGGGAGCAGAGGGCAACTTCTACCCCTCGTGGCCTGTCTCCTGACCCTGAGATTGCCAGAGACAGACCGCAGGGAGCAGGAGACAGGAACAAGGGGCAGAAGATAACTGGGCAACTCCTACCCCTTTGCACATTCAAACACACACCCCACTCCCACGCACAAACACACACAGCCCTCGCACGCACACTGTATTACACACACCCCTCGCATGCACACTGAAATAACAACAGACCCGTCCCCCGCAGATTCAAACACACACACCCATCCCCGCACACTCTAATATACACACACCCTTCCCCTTCACCCTGAAATATACACACACCCATCCCCTGCACACTGACACTCGGGCACACCCCTCACACACACACTCTGCCACCCCCCTCCCCACACAAACAGCCCTTCCTCTCCTGCACTCTCCTGTCCTGCTGCCAGCAGCCAGTCTCCTCTGCTTCCTATGAAGCTACCAGAGCATCACCAGTGGCAACAGAGGCTTCAGGGGAGCGTCCAGAGATGCTGTCCTTATGCCTGTTAGGGCTTGTTCACACGGCTGATTTGGGTGCTGATTTCAGCCGTACTGCGCGCCGTATATGCGCTGCAGCATGGCTGAAATCCATCTCTGTCGTTACGGTAATCCATAGTTCTCGTAGAGAACTATGGATTCCGTCTCCTCTCCCCGCCCGGCGGATTCGTAAGTGACATGCACGTTATTTACGGCGTGTACGCGTCGTGAATAATGAATGTCTATAAGGCCGGCGAGCTGCCGGTCCCCCGCCCCCGCTGCACGGCAGCCGGCGTAATTGCAGGGCGAAATCCATCCCTGCAATTACGCCGGCAATCAGCCGTGTGAACTAGCCCTTAGGGTTCACACAGTATATTGGGGCGCGTACAGTATGCGCTGCATTAGGCCAGATGTTTTGGAAGCACACGCTAATCAGCGCGTAACTCCAAAGCCCTGTGGGGAGCGTACCCGGGATGGCCACATTGACACGCATTGTCAGTGGCGAATGAGCACCGCAAACAATTGACTTGTCACTTCCCTCACCGTACGTACACTACGATCTCACGTAGAGACTACGCATAATGAATTACCGTAATTGTTGCTCGCATTTCGACACTTATAAATGCACGCACAAATACGCAACAAAATGAGCCGTGTGAACATACACAAGCGAGGGGGCGGGACACGACCCCAATTAGCTGGAGTGACCCGCTCAAGTATGGGTTAAGGTGTTAAGATATTATTCTTATTTTTTAATCTTGATAGCACTGTTTTACTGCATTTTACTTGAATATTAACACTGGTGAGAACTGTCAATCTTGACTAAATAATAAGAATGACTTTAGGCTCCTCTAGTTCCACATGTAGTTTTGGAAAACCAGGATTTCTGTTACACCATGATCACTGCATGTAAATATACACTAACATAAAAGGCTTTTTACTTTGGAACTGAGTATTTTAAGGCAGAATTAGCAGTGAAATTACTAGGGCAATTTATGCATATTTTCGTAGAGCTACAGCTGAAATGTTTTTTGTGTCACAATTATAGTCCAAAGAAATACAATGGGGAAAATTTTTATATGCTAGTATTAAACATAGGATTGCTAGAGTAAGAGGCATACACACTTAATACATTTGATGTGTCTGTGGCTGTCTGTGCACCACAAATTGAAACCTATACAAACTGTGAGCTGGTTTAGATTTCCTCTTTAGTTCACACTAGAAACTGGTGTCAACTATTGCAAATCTGACTGTAACCCCTTTCTGCTAAATACCTGTTCAAAGGTTGCAAGAGAAGTAAAAAGATGTAAATTTTAGCACAAATGTGTGCACAAAATTTTCAAGTATTTTATTACAGAATACGAACTTTAGTTACCAATTTTCTGTTCTCATGTCTATAAACCCTGGGTATAAGAAGGCTGGTAGTTCTTCATGTATGATATTTGCTTTTCAAAAACATCAAAGCTTATGTTGTGATCTCTGTTTTCACAGACACTAGACCAACTTCCACTGACCAATCCAGAACATTTTGGAACTCCTGTAATAGGCAAGAAAACAAATCGGGGGAGAAGATCTAATCACATGTGAGTGTGTCCTTTTGAATTGTACCATTTATTCACCAATGTTATTTCTCCTTATACAACAAATAATAACAATTACTATATTAAATAAAAGTTTTAACATAAATTTAAAGAGAAGGGAAAAGGAGAGATCCAATAGGAAAAATGATCCTTTGCTCCTCTACATAGAGCATATATGTAACTGTTAGACTGTTATTACATCCAATTTAAGGATGTGTCCTACAACATATCAAACATGCCATAAGGTATGGCAGTGTATGGCATACAGCTGGCACATGCTTTGTCACTTCCTCCATTTAACAAATTAATCCTAACAGAGACCATAAACAAAATATGAATGGGCTATTGCAAATTAAAATGCAACTGGATGTTAATCAACAAATTCAATTAGGGAATTGGTTTTTTTGTAGCATTATCCAAACTGTGGAAACCATTAAAAAAACAAATTGGGTAGGGGATCATGGCCAGAAGTCACCAGAGATGGCAGCACATTAAGGGAGCTCCTGCTGGAAAGCTTTGGAAAACTAACTTGCCCTGCAGAAAACTATCCCCTAGATGGAGAAAAGGAGACTTTTTACTGCCAGGAAATTCCCAGGAAAGGATCGGTCCCAATCTGTTGCCCGAACGGCCATGGTAGAATGCATCATCAGGACAAAGGCGCGTGAGGCGCCCTCGGCTGCTCCAGCGCCATTACTCCCCGTCTTCTCCCTCCGCCTGGAGGCTCCTGAGTCTCTCGTTAGTGGTTCGACCAAAGATGATATAGAGCACAGAGCTCTTAGCACACCACATCACCCTGAGACCAGAACTCAGGCAGCGGCACATAAGAACCTGTAACCGGGATCGAATGCAGAATCAGACACTGACTGAGATAGCGCTGAGGCCACCTGCTACCCGCACCTCTGCCTCTTGATCAAGTGCATCATCCCCCATTGTACAGTGAAATGGCAACCACAGGGGTGAAACAAGCACATACTTCCACTAATGCACATGCAATAACAACTCTTCTGCAGGAACTGTAAGTCACAGCGACACCATCATTGTCCAGAGCCTCTACATGCTCTGATAGCATGGGGCCTGGGTCACCATCATTCTCTATTAATCAGGACTCTAGTAGTGAGGCTATATCCTGGCAAGGGTCACCAGCTTTCTCACCAGCATTACACAGCCCACATCTCACTGACCCTCTACCATGGGCCAGTCTCCTGCAGCAATTACCCACTAAAGAGGATCTAAAAACTATGCTTAAAGAGGATATGGCAGGTCTAAGGCAAGACTATAAGCAAATGACGTACCGTGTGGAAATGTTTGGGGAAAACCATGACCATACTCGCAAATATATTGCCCAGATCCATCCCACTATTTCGTCGTAAATATCTGTAGTCCAAGATTTTACAAGATCTAGACGGCCACAGGAACAATATCAGGGTCAGGGGTGTCCCAGAAGCTCAGGGGGACGAAAACATCCAACATATTTTGGACACGCTGTTCCATCAGATCCTAGGGGACTCCTCTCAAACATTTAAATTGGATCTGGCACATAGGGCACTACGCCTCAAAGGCTCCTTCCTGCCCAGGGACATTATCTGCTGCCTCCATGACTATACAATAATAGAGGAGATAATGGAGAATGCTAGAAAAATGCGTACCCTTGGCTTCCAGAGATCTACAATTCAAATTTTCCCAGACTTGGCCTGGAATACCATTGCTGAGACCACTTGCAGCCTCTCCTGACAATTTTAAAGCAACATCACATTCCATACAGGTAGAAATTTCCCTTTGCTTTGACTGCACGATTGAAAGGCCACACCACTACATTTAAGACCTTCTCAGATCTTCAGAATTTCTGCAGATCACTCCAGGTACCTGTTCCTAAAACTGATGACTGGGAGATTCTCTAGTTTCAGGTACTCCTTGCGGGGTTCCTCACTCGAGTTCATCTTCGTATAAAAACTACTATCTATATATATATCTTAAATATATATTATATATATATATATATATATATATATATATATATATATCTATCCTCCAGAACCAGAGACGTTCACATTTAGGCTTACTATTCTCCTCTGGTTATAAAATTGGTAACTTACTGTTTTTGTGTAACGTCAGTCTTTTGTCTAGTCTACCTCACCCCCTTCCTTTTGTTTTAAGCCACTTGTGATATCCCAATGCCCATCCCTCTATTTGGGGTTATTTCTCTATCCTCCAACCGCCTACCTGGTTGTTACTTTTCTCCGCTTTGACAGAACACTGATAATTTTCAGCTCATACTCTAGGTAACATGGTTAGATGTGTAACACTGAATTTTAAGGGCCTTAGTTCTAACGTATAGAGGCAACTAGCTCTTCTTGCAGAAGACCCACTACAGCTTTGCTGGTGTTTTAACTTTGTTAGAACCGCATTTCCAGCAGTTTTTAACACTACTAATCATAGGAAAAAGGCTTGAATGGCTATACTAAATTCTGGCACATGTCCTCTTCAGGTCTTGGCGACCCCCCCCCCCCCCCTCTCGCTGGGTCAGTCAAAGGATTGACCCAACAGGGGGAGATATGTTATATTGCAAGCTACTTTGTATTGGAAACTTATGTTGTGCAATGTCTGTGTCTCCAACACGTCACAAATTTCTCTTCTCCTGAGAATGCTGGCTAAGCTCTCTAGATTTCCTCCCTCAGCCGTTTAATTGGAGGGTGAGTTTAATATGTTTTTTTTGGAAACAATGGACAAGTGTTCCTTTAAAAATGGCCCCCCTAATCTAACTCGGGTCAGGCTTTCAAAAGCTTTTAAGAAGCTAATCCACATATGTGGCGACATGTATGTACAGCGCTGCGCCAGTAGTCTGGTGTCCTTTCAGCCTAACAACTGGCGCAGCCCTGTTCACTAGATTTATAATCCGACGCCCTTTAAAATAAGGCGCATTATCGGGCGCCCGCGGTACTTTGTAATGCGCCTGAGATCGGTGAGCGTTTGAGGCGTGTCGCACCACAACCGTATGATTCTACACATTTATGAGGGAAGATGGCAAAACTGGGCAGATTACTGCTGGAACCAGTAGACAACTTTAAAAGTGGTTTTCCGGAGCCTGATTTGTCACTTTGGTGCTACACAGCGCTAAATCTATGACCTGCAGTAGAACAGGTTCATAAATTCAGGCGCATTCTACGCTTCTAATGTACGTGATAAAATTGTCTGGGTGCCAAAAAACATACATGTCGTCCATGGCCTCTATGGTCGCCCTCTGCCTCTATTAAACTCCCCCCAATATACAACCAGCCCTTTTCCAATTAAAGTCAATCCCTCCAAGACAGAGGCCCTCTCTATTAATCTCCCACCTGCCACCTACTCTTTTATTAAAAGCAACTATCTTGGGATCAAAATTACAGATCGATATAATACACTATAAAATGCTAATTCCCCCCATTCAAGAAACTAAAGGCCCTACTCCAAAATGGCACACCCTACCTATCTTTTTCTTTGCTAGAATTAACTCAATTAAGATGACCATTCTCCCAAAGTCCTCCCAATGGCGTTACATCTAAGGGAGCTGAGAGCCTCCAGTATGCCATTCTTTGGTTCATATGGGCTCAGGGTAGGCATAGAGTGGCTAAAGAGGTAATGATGACTAGTAAACAAAAGGGAGATTTGACTGTCCATAACATGCTTTATTATTATTGTGCCTCTCACCTTCGCTGCATTCCAGCATGGACCACTTTGAGATCATACTCAAGGTGGATGGAAATTGAAAAGCTATGGTTGGCTCCTAACCACCTTAATGCTTATCTTTGACACTCTCAATCTATGCTGGACATGACCAACCTCTTAGGTCCTATAAAATTTACTTTGCAGATCTGGAGATACCGTGTTAAAATAAATTTCACCTGGCCTCCCTAGCTTCCACTCTGACTTTTTTTTTTGTGTACACCCCTTTTGCCTACAAGCTCTTCTGGGTTTTTTACTCGGCTATGGCTGAGGTGTGATTAACCCCTTACCGCCGGAGCCAGTTGTGGCCTTCCTTCCAGATTTTAAAATCTGGCATGTGTCACTTTGTGAGAATAACTTTTTGACACTTTTACCTAGCCAAGTGATTTAGAGATTTTTCTCATGATACATTGTGCTCTAAGTTAGTGAGAAATTGTAACGTTTTCTGGCCGTGAGACTAGAAACGTCCAGGTACAGGGGATCCACAGGGCCCACTGCGGGCAGAGATGGTAATACTCGCGGCAGGTAGTTGAAGTGCAGGACACAGGTGACGGATAAATGGATGTTGTAGCTGTTAGACGGATGCACAGTCCCAGGGTGATATCAGATAGACAGGGTGCCAGGTATCAGCAGGTATTAGCTGAGTGGTGCAGTGACAGGAGTTCAGCAGGTAAGATATCAGGGACCAGCAGATAAACAGGTGTGCTGGACAACGCAGGGTAATGCATACGTTAAGCAGAAGCTTCAGCAGACATACTGGAAACCACGGGGTTAACACAGCAGCAGCTTCAGCAGCAGAGGTCTAGCTCTATGGAAGAACACCAACAAACTGACTCAGAGTCCAGGGAGGAAGTTCCTTAAGAAGGCAAGGGTCACAGGTCACAGGCAGGAAGCAGGAGCACTGTGTATATAAATGTCCGCAGGCTGGCACGCGCGGGCCCTATGGGGTGCGCACACACGCTGGGGAAGCCACAGAGGACGGACACGCGTGGAAACACAGGACCGGGTGAGTAGCGCTGAGCAGCAGGAGCAGGTACAGAGCATACTGACACTGCCGCTGTAAGCCCCGAACAGGGAGACACAGCGGACCCAGACACAGGGGCATGGACACGAGCGTGGTCCAAGGCACAGGCCGTGGCGCGATCCGTGACAGAAATTTTGGTCCAAAAAATCCTTGTTTATTTGTGAAAAATATCAAAATATCTTGAAAATTTGGAAAAATTTGCAATTTTCAATGTTCAAAAATTTCTGTGTAAGGCAGATAGTTATTCCACTTAAAATCTTTTGTAACTAGCATCTACCATATGTCTACTGTAGGTTGGCATCATTTTTTAAATGTTTTTTTTACCACATTAGGGGACTTAGAATTTAGTAGTCACATTTTCAAGAAAATTTGCAAAATAGATTTTTTTTTAGGGACCAGTCCAGTTCTGACATGGATTTGAGGGGCCTGCATGTTAGATACCCCCATAAATGACTCCATCTAAGAAACTAGATTCCTTAAAATATTTAAAAAGCATTTAGGAAGTTTGTTTCACAGAGATTAAAGCAAAGCTGAGGTGCAATTTCAAAATTTCGTTTTTTTGCAGATTTTCCATTTTTATTCATTATTCACTGAAACATGGTAGATGTGACTAGGTAAATGCAACTCAACATCAATTCCCCAGAGTCTGCCATTTTAAGAGATATACCATATGTGGCCCTAGTGCGCTATTTGGCTCAACCACAAGCCCCAGAATAGGAGGAGCACCTATCAGTCTCTGTGGTCTAATTTTCATTATGATTTTATTTAGCCGCCACTACAGGTTTGTGGACACCCTAAGGAGCTAAAACGTAATAAACACCTCTAAAAAGACCCCATATTGGAAACTACACCCCTTCAGAATATATCCAGGGGGGCAGTGAGTATATCGACCCCACAGGTGTTTCACAATTTTTTTGGGTGTTAGGCTCTGAAAATAAAAAAATATATATTTTTTACAACAATCTGCAATTTTAGCTGAAAATGTTTAATTATTACATGGAATCCTGTATTAAAGGCATCCCAAATTGTGTTACGCAATTTCTTCCTTGTTTGGCAATACCCTACATGTGGGTGTGAACTGGTGTTTGGGCACATGGCAGGGAGGACTATTTTGGCTTTTAGAACGCAGATTTTGGTGGGGCCATGTCGCATTTGCATAGCCCCCAAAGTACCAGAACAGGTGAAACTTTCCAGAAGTTGCCTCAGTTTAGATTCAATACTCCTCATGGATCTCATCTAGGGGTGTATTTTGGGCGCACAGGTGTTCCATAATTTTTTTTTTGCATTGGGACATAAAAATGGGGAGGAAAAAATGAAGTGTCGCCATTGTAAAAATGAAGCCTAAAAAAACGGTGTTCGCCGTACGGGATAAATGACAGGATAACTTTACTATGTGGTTCGGTACAATTGCAATGATATAAATTTTATATAGTTTTTTTTATGTTTTATTACTTTTACACCATAGAAATACGTTCATAAAAATGTCATTTTTATGTTGTCATAGTCTGACAGCCATAACTTTTTTTATTTTTCTGTATACAGAGCTGATTATGGGCTTGTTTTTTTTTACGGGATGAGTTGTTTTTATTGGTACCATCAGGCTATGTTCACACGGCTTATTTTGGGACAGATTTCAGCCCGTAATTCGTGCGTGAAATCCGTCCCAGTCATTACGGTAATCCACAGTTCTCATAGAGAACTATGGATTCCGTCTCCTCTCCCCGCTCTCGAAATACGGCGAGCGAGGAGAAAGTTGCATGTCAATTATTCACGGCGGCATATGCGCTGTGGACAATGAATGTCTATGGTCCCGCCCCCGCTGCCGAGCACACGGCGTAATTGCAGGCGAAATCCGTCCCACAATTACGCCGTGAATAAGCCGTGTGAACATAGCCTTATGGGGGGCATATGACGCTTTGATCACTTTTTATTAATGTTTTTGTGAGGCATTTTGAACAAAATACAGCAATCATGGTAGTGTTTTTTAGTTTTATTTTTTACAGCGGTCACCGTGTGGTATAAATGATATCCTAGCTTTACTCAGCAGGTTGAGACTTTTTCAGCAATACCCAATTTGTATATTTTTTAATATTTTACTGCTTTTACACAATAAAAACACTTTTATTCAAAAAGGAAAACATGTTTTTGCATCGCCATAGTCTGAGAGCCATAACTTTTTTATTTGTCGGAGTATAAAGCTGTATAGCAGCTTGTTTTTTGCAAGATGAGTTGACGTTTTTATTGGTATCATTTTTGGGGGGACAAGGCTTTTTGATCGCTTTTAAATATGTTTTTTGGAAGGCACGTTGAAGAAAATACTGCAATCCTAGTAGTGTTTTTTTATTTTTAACAGGGCTCACCATGCAATATCCATGACAAGTTAGTTTTACTCCCTGGGTCGAGACGATTATGGCGATACCCAATTTATATAGTTTTTTTTCTGTGGAAGTACTTTTTTAAAGAAAAAGTGTTTTATTGTGTAAAACAATATTATAAATCGCTGTCTTCTGATGGCCATAATTTTTTTTATTTTTCCGTATACAGAGCTGTGTAAGGACTTTTTTTATGGGATGAACTGATGTTTTAATTGGGACCACTTTGGTGTTTATATGAGCTTTTGATCACTTTTTATTCCATTTTATCTGCTGTGGGATGAACAATTCTGTGACTTTTTTCTTATTTTTTTTACAGCGTTCACCGTAAGGGTTAATTAACGTGACAGATTTATAGGGTGGGTCGTTATGCACGCGATACTAAATATGGGTACTTTTATTTATTTTTTATCTTTTTGGGGCGATTGCTGTTTGTAGAAGGGAAAAGGGCGGTGTACGTGTTTTTATTTTATTTTTCGTGTTTGTATTTGACTTTTTTACACTTTTTTTTTCACTTTTCCCCAGAGGGGAATTGTATGAGCGGTATTCAAATTGCTCATACAAGAGGAGACCTGCACACAGCATTACTGCTGTGTACTGGTCGCCATGGTGACTGTCAATCACCATGCCCACAATGCATTGGGGGCATGGTAACGTCACCGGATAACCAGGATGCTTTCATTAAGCACCTGGGCAAGAGTGGCGCACTCCTGCCTGCAGCTTCGATGTCGCGACCCTGATATGTCACAACATCGAAGGGGTAAGAGCGAGCTCTGGCCGCAGGGGATGCGGCATGATGCCAGCGATAATATACCGCTGGTCCCATGCTGCGATCTTGTGAGCTTGCAAGATTGCCACGACGTACCCATATGTCAAATTGCGGGAACCCCTTCCCGACCTTGACGTATGGGTATGTCAAATGTCGGTAAGGGGTTAATTCCGATTTGCAGACATTGCAGATGCTTGACTCTTCTATCCACACTGGACATCCTCCGGAAGTCTCCTAGCCACAGCCACTTTGCTTCCGCTTTCCACAGACTACCCCTCCAGCATAAGCCTATGTGAGTCGCACCCGGTCATAATGATGCCATCTCTCCTCCACATTTCAGCTAAGACAGATTTCACTTTGACAAAGGCCTGGTGGCCGAAACATAAGATAAACGGACATCTGCTCTCATGACATCTGTATCCCTTCTATAAAATTTCATGCAGTAATCCTTTTTTCTGTAAATATAGTTGTATTTTTCTAGTGGAGTATCTTGCAGCTTTAATCTGCTGTAAAAATACATTTCTACACTTTAATTGCATATACGTTGGTGTGCCGGTGTTTATATTTTCTTTATGGTTTGTAGAGCACCTGTTGACCACTTTGTTGTGCATGACTCAAATCTTGCATACTGTAGGAAAAACTGGGCTTGGAGGAATGTTGAACGCATGTGTTTCGAGCCATTGACTGTATGTTTTCTAACTGTGTTACATCCTTTGAGTATGGGCGCAATTGCTGTTTCATTGATCCAACAGCTCCACCTTGCAAAACTAGTACTCATTACAACCCTTATATATTGATCCCTTATTACTGCATAAATTGTCAATATTAAAAATATAGAGCGCTTCACAAATTTGCATGTCATTCATGCGCAGGGGTCGTTCTAATCTTCCTTATATAATTCCAATTTTACACAGAATATTCCTATTTTAATGCTGTTAAGTCTAACTCCTTTATGTAACTGGTTGCCTGCTGCCTCTGACACAGATCCAGAAGCACACTGTTTCTGATCAGAACAGCTTTCTGCCCTACCCGTCCCTAGAGGTAATAGTAGGATTATCTCTCCACAGAAAATGTCCTATTACTAGCAAGCGTCAGTACATTGTTTGCGGAGCCATGCACTAAATTGTGTGATGGGAAATCTTGGCATTACTAGGGTCTTCAAAGATTAGAAATTAAGTCCCAAGGCATATGTATTGCCGCAGCATCTAAAAAAATAAAATCAATAAAACGTGTAGCATATACAGGCCATATTTACAGCTCGTGCTGCCCTAGGCGCTCAGACTGAATACACCTTAAGGAGAGTCTAAACAAGGCAGAATATTTCAGCCACGGACTTTGATTTATTCTACAGATTACCTGTGAATTTCACCTCTTCCACATTAAAAGTGATTAAATCTGCAGTAAAAGCATAACATATCTGCAAAAGAACCGGTTGTGAATTAAAAAGTTTTTCTGTGTGCTTATATTTCTGAAAATACAAGTCCAAAACATATGTAATCCTCAGCAATTCTGACCTTCGAGGATTCACTCTTTAAATTTTTTTCTATTAGTTTTTGTCCAATGTGCTCATTTAATAAGGTAGACTCATGACATTGATTAGCTTTAATCCCTTACAAACATTGAACGTATGAGTACGTCCTAATGCCCGTAAGGCATCTGCGATCTCACTACATAGCCACCAGGTGTTAACTGCTAATTGCAGCCATAACTCGGCAGTTACAGTGTGAGAGGGCGCCAGCGCCATCCTGCATTTTCTAACCCCTTAGACGCCGCGGCAAAGATGGTCACAGCGTCTAAATAAATGAGAAACGGTGCAGTGCTTGAGGCCTATCGGGATATCCTGTGGTATCCTGCACCCTAAATATCTAAGGTGGAAAAACCGCTTTGATGGATTTTTATATAGTTTATAACAAAAGGTTAAGGGCTCGTCTACACAGCAAGTCGTTCTTAGGCGAATTTTCAAAATTCGTATCAGCATCAAAAACCAACTGTAAAACCATCCCCATAGACCGCAATAGAAAATCCGAGTTGTAGTCTACACCGCTCAGACTTTCTGTGGTTGGATTTAAAAACTTCTGTTTAAAAAAAAAAAAAAAAAAACCACAACTTGGTACATTTCCAATAATTCATCAAATTTTACTTGGAAAACAGAAGATTATTTACTATTTTACGTTAATTGGATGGCCGAATCTGAAAACCATGCAAAAAATGCACACAAAAACCCAGTGTTAAATTCGGATTCAGAAGCAGGCTAGTATGTGTCCTTTGCAGTGTAAGCGCAGCCTAATTGAGCTGGTGATCCCCAAAATACGGCATGTGACCAATAAAGCTACTGATTGGTTACATCATCATGTGCTAATAAAGAAAGAATGGAGCACCTGCTGAAACTTTGCAGTTGAGTCAATGGCCTCGTTCACACGGCTTATTTGGGCACGGATTGGCGCCGTACTCCTCGCCGGATTTGCGCTGCAGTACGGCGCCAATCCGTCGGAGTCATTACGGTAATCCACTGCTCTCATAGAAAACAGTGGATTCCGTCGCTCCTCCCCGCTCGGCGAATCCGCAATACGCGCCGTGGATAATGGAAGTCTATGGGGCCCCGCCCCTGTCCCGCCCCTTATTCACGGCGGATTTGTGAGCTCAATACGGCTCACAAATCCGTCGGGAATAAGCCGTGTGAACACGGCCAATGGGTAATTGATGAGATTAGTGCAGTTTTGTATCTTATGATATTTGCTGGACTTTTTTATTTTTTAATGTATAACAGCTTTAACACACACATGCTGTCATACAGCTTTGACAGTCACCCACATAACAATGGCAGCCTCACAGTGTCTGACTGGAGTGCTTTGAGGTCTTTTGCATGTTTTTCTGCTTCTTTATAAGCCAGTCTGAGCATGCAGCCACAGTTCCCCACTAACAATGCAGTTGTCTTAAGCTGTGTTCACACGGCTAAGTTTGGGCCATATTTTGGTCCGTAATTACGCGCCGAAGTGCGCAAATTACGGGCTGAAAACGGCCCATTCATTACGGTAATTCACAGCTTCATAGAGAACTATGGATTACGTTCTCCTCCCTGCCCGGCGAAGCCACCGGGCGGGGAGATAATTGACATGTGAATTAAATAGCGGCATATACGCGCCGCTGGCAATTTCAAGTCTTTTGGGCCGCGAAGTGGGCCCCGGCCCCCTGCTCAGGTCCCCCGCTCCCGCCCCGCCCCCGGTCACACCGGCGTAATTGCGGGCGTAATTACGCCTGCAAATACACCGTGTGAACATAGCCTTAGGCAGTTCACAACGGCCTTAAAATGGGCCGTATTTCGGTCCGTAATTACGCGCCGAAGTGCGCCAATTACGGGCCGAAAACGGCCCATTCATTACGGTAATCCACAGCTCTCATAGAGAACTATGGATTACGTCTCCTCTCCCTGCCCGGCGAAGCCGCCGGGCGGGGAGATAATTGACATGTGAATTACCAGCGGCATATACGCGCCGCTGGCAATTCAAGTCTATGGGCCGGCGAAGTGCCGGCCCCCTGCTCAGTCCCCCGCTCCCACCCCGCCCCCGGTCACGCGGCGTAATTGCGGGGCGTAATTACGCCCTGCAAATACACCGTGTGAACATAGCCTTAGGCCATGTTCACACGGCTTAAAATAGGCTGTATTTCGGTCCGTAATTACGCGCCGAAGTGCGCCAATTACGGGCCGAAAACGGCCCATTCATTACGGTAATTCACAGTTCTCATAGAGAACTACGGATTACGTCTCCTATCCCCGCCCGGCGAAGTCGCCGGGCGGGGAGATAATTGACATGTCACTTTCTAGCGGCGTATACGCGCCGCTAGCAGTGATTGTCTATGGGCCGGCGAAGTGCCGGCCCCCCCTCACTGCCCCGCCCCCCCGCCTCCGTCCACACGGCGTAATTGCGGGGCGAAATTACGCCCCGCAGTTAAGCCGTGTGAACATGGCCTTAGAAAGACAACTGCTGTCATATAAACTGTTGGAGCATATGGCTGCCATAGAAGAAACCCCCCCACCTCTCTGAGCCAAGATAGGGAACCACTATTTGTAAATAAGAGTTGCTGCCAAGTAATTAGTTTACAGATGAGACAACCCCTTTAAAATGCCTTTACAAACTATGAGAGGGCAATTTATGATAAATTATTACATAACAAGGAAAATCTATCACAAACTCTGAAATATCTATTAAATTTACCCAGAAACATGATATTTCAATAAAACATAACTTTTACTAAGTATATATTAAAAATAGAACTCCAACGTACAAAATTCAGTGTCAAAAAAGGGAAGCCTCACCAATCCACAGTAGGCATCAATTATCCAGAATAGAGTGTCCTGGTTGATAGTACGTAGTCATCCAAGATCCCATCAATAGATACCAGAAGAATTCCATACAGTATAGTTTGGGGGAAACAAAACATATACAGGCGATCCTATCCCTATTTATATAATAGCTCTAATTCTAGTTCAGGATGAACGCCTCGAAAAGGGCGGTCCCAGAAAACTTTACCTATTGCCGTTTGAAACGCGTCTAGTGTTAGACATTATTTTTGTAAATTTTAAGGATTTTGCTTTACAGTTTAATAGGTAAAGTTTTGCGGGACTGCCTTTGTCGCAGCGTTCATCCCGCTAATTGCTAAATTAGGGATATTATACAAATAGGGATAGGATAGCGGTATATGTTGTGTTTCCCCTAAACTATACTGTATGGAATTCTTCTGGTATGTATTGATGTGATCTTGGATGACTATGTACTATCAACCAAGACCCTCTATTCTAGATAATTGATGCCTACTGTGGATTGGTGAGTCTTTCCCTTTTTTGACATTGTGAATTTTGTACATTTGAGTTCTATTTTTAATATATACTTAGTAAAAGTTATGTTTTATTGAAATATTTTCCTGGGTCATTCCATGTCAAGTGAACCAATGATTTTTACCTCTATATTTTTAATTCTTTTGAATTTTTGTTATTTGGTAGTAGTGTGTCAGAGAATACAAAATGTGAAAAAAAATTCTAGATTTTTTTTAAAATTGATTTTCAAAGTTTGGAAAAAGTGCAAATTTCGGTGTTGCCTGCCTTTACATTTCTCCTCATAACTCAGGCTAGAAAAAAGAGAGAAACAAAATAAACACTATTCTACTCAGAACTGTACAGGCTTTCACCAGATATGTCACAAGAGTATCTTCTTTAATATATTGCCAATGCAAACGCAAATTTTAAAATGCATTTCCGAAAAAAACGTTGAATTAAAAAATTTCCAAAAATACACATGTGCCTTCTATGCTCCTAGCCACATCTGTACCAAAATTCAAGTTGGAATCGCCATGGGATCATATTTAAAAACAACTATTTCAGTGTGAATTCGAAAACCTTGAATTCGTATCTGTTCAGCTTGTGGTCTAAAAGTGTGGGGTCTATATTTACCAAGTAGTCCATGATTTTTAGATATTACTGTATTATTTTATTATGTTACAGCTTAGAAGAGGGAGAGGACAGAGGAGAAAGCTTTGTTAGGGCTCAACCTGAGAATGAACAGAGGTAGACGGTGAATACAGAGCAGATGACAGGCCAGCAGTGTTGTGGCTTTCTGTTTGTCTACTAAGCTCTCATTCTTCCCACGATCGGTAATAAATAAGTGATCACTGGGTTCTCAGATCAAATCGGATAAGAACAGCTTTATTTCATCTGGCCAAATCTCTGAGTGAATATCAAAAGACAGGTTTTAAAGAGATAGCAACGTTAAAGTAATGTATTAAATGATCATTTCTCATAATTTCCACTTCAAGCAGCTCTGTCAATCACGTGAAGTATCTGCCCACCGCACAGTCAGGAAGTAAGGGTATGTTTACATGGCGTCTTATGTCCATGTGAACATCCGCTTTTGTGATGCGTGTCTGGGTCCGTCTGCACATACCCGGACAAGCATCTAACATTAGCAGTATGTTTAACACTGCCGGCAATGAGAAACACGCAGCGTATTTGCATCGCGTCTGTCCGATTCGTCTTTCGGATGTGCTCGAAGAAATGACATGTCAATGCTTGGAGCGTATCCGAAAGACGCATTGGACAGACTTAATGCAAATATGCATCGGCGATCGCTCATGTGAACGTCGCCGCGTGTTTCTCATTGCCGGCAGTGTTAAACACACTGCTAATTGTTAGATGCTTGTCCGGGTATGTGCAGACGGATCCTGACACGTATCACAAAAGCGGATGTTAACATGGACACAAGGTGCCATGTGAACAAACCCTAAGACACCGCTTCAGAGCTTTCAAGTCCTGACATGTTCACTCTTGAACAAACAGTAGTCTCTACACAGACATCAAGGGAGTCGGTGTGCTATAATATTGGTGAGTGCGTTCGGCGCTGGTGGCTGGCTACTGTACTCTCCATAGTTCGTGAATATGAAGAAGCAGAATTGACTTTTTTGCATCCTTCTTTTCCTGCGCCATCCTTTGTGTATCCAAGAAAACCAGACATTTTGAAAGTTAACAAAAATCAGATATTAACTCACGTGGAGCCGAACATCATGACAGGCCGTACATACTCTTTGACATAAAAGGAAATGGCCATTGCTAGTAAGTGCTTAAGGACAAGATGACGTTTCACCCACTAGAAGGGACAAATTGATGATAAAAGGCCAGTTTAAAAACGTACTATTAATTGTTTGATTAGTTCATATTTTATAGAACGAGAATTTAACTACTGTACTATTCTTCTTAAACACTTCATAAATGACATGTTTAGTGATATACCGTATATACTCGACCCGAGTATAAGCCGTCACCTACTTTTGCCACAAAAACCGGGAAAGCTTATTGACTCGAGTATAAGCCTAGGGTGGAAAACGCAGCAGCTACTGGTGAATTTTAAAAATAGATACCAATAAAATTACATAGGCAGTTTAATGCCCCCCATAGGCAGGTTATAGGCAGGTATAGGTTGTTATAGGCAGGTATAGGAAGCTATATGTCCCCATAGGCAGGCTATAGGCAGGTAATTGCCCCCCATAGGCAAGTTATAGGTCCAACTAGGCAAGTTATAGGCAGGTATAGGTCCCCCTAGGCAGGTTATAGGCAGGTATAGGTCGTTATAGGCAGGTATTGTCCCCTAGGCAGGTTATAGGCAGGTATAGGTCCCCCTAGGTAGGTTATAGGCAGGTATAGGTCGTTACAGGCAGGTATAGTCCCCCTAGGCAGGTATTGGTCCCCCTAGGTTTTTTATAGGCAGGTATAGTCCCCTAGGTAGGTTATAGGCAGGTATAGTCCCCCTAGGTAGGTTATAGGCAGGTATAGTCCCCCTAGGTAGGTTATAGGCAGGTATAGGAAGGTATAGGTCGTTATAGCCAGGTATAGGCCCCACTAGGCAGGTATAGGCAGGCATAGGCAGCTTTTTAAAAAAAAAAAAAAACACTTCCCTGACTCCCCGCCGCTCAGTCTCCCTCGCTGTCCGGCCTCCCGCACGCTGTCCTCAGTCTTCTCGGCACAGGCGGGTGATGTCATCAGGCCGCGCACGCAGCGTGATGACGCACGCTGCCTGTGCCGGAAACTCCGGACAGCCGCGAGTCTGCGGCCGCCCGGAGTCCCCTGCGGAGCACGGAGCGCTCGCTCTCTGCTCTGCAGTGGTATCTGTTCACTTGTATGCGCTTCGGAGGAGTCGTATACAAGTGAAGAGATAGCCGACAGCGCACGGGCCATCGCAGTGCCCGGACACTGTCGGCGTTACTCGGCGTTCAGTTATATGCCCTCCCTGAGGAGCCGCATATAACTGAAGCGTCCCTGTCGGCACACGGGCCATCGCAGCGCCCGAGCGCCGACAGTGACTCGAGTATAAGTCGAGGGGGGATTTTACAGCACATTTTTTGTGCCGAAAAACTCGGCTTATACTCGAGTATATACGGTAATAAAAAAAATTGTTACATGTATAATTAGGTGTTAAAAATATTGGTTCTTTTAATCTTGTTTTTAACATATAATTAGGCCGTGTTCGCGCCGTAAATAATGTGCATGTCACTTTCTCCCCCCGCGGCGGATTTGCCGAGCGGGGAGGAGCGACGGAATCCACTGTTCTCTATGAGAGCAGTGGATTACCGTAATGACTCCGACGGATTGGCGCCGTATTGAAGCGCAACTCCGGCGCGGAGTACGGCGCCAATCCGTCGGCAAATAAGCCGTGTGAACGGGGCCTTAGGATGAGACTATTTAGAAAGTCACACTCGAGGATATGATCACCTTTTTTCTTTAGGTTTGTGCAATGAATTCAGGTTGAAAATGCCGAGCAAGTTGTGTTATGATGATTAAGATGTATTTATTCTGGCACTTATGGTATTTGTTTTTTGTGTTTTCTTATTTTGCATATAAATGTTGAATTCAATAGGTTGTAATTTGAAATGAAAAAAGGAAGAAACTCACACAAACATAAAATCAGATGATTCAAAGCTTAAAAAAAAAAAATAGAAAAGTTTGATGTCCCAAATTGAATCCCTGTATAAATACAAAATTCCACTAAGAGAGGCAAAGGGTGGGCACCAATGGGTTAATCAAAAGCAGCGTAGCACTCAGTTACTAAAACTTGCATTGGAACAACAATTCCTCCAACATTGCGCGGTGCTCAGCCGTAGAAAGAGCGTCATTCAAATCCAATGGCAAAGAAGAGAAAGGCGGCACTCGCCAAATGTATAATCAAGTTTCTTTATTCCAAACGCTGCATGAGACAAACAGACGGGATGGATGGCAGCACACCTACGATTGTTTCGCGCGTAAACGCGCTTCCTCAAGGTGAGTGCCGCCTTGAGGCACTTGGTGAGTCCCTGTACAAATACATTTGGTGAGTTCCTGTACAAATACAACTAAGAACACAAGTAACACACATGCATTTTTTCACAATTTTAAAACATACGTTTTTTTCACAATTGCACATCAAAATTTTTAATTTTGATTTCTCCAAAACAAAATATAAAGAAACATAGTCTTATGACATATCAAATGAAAGCCACTACCGTTCTGAATAAAATGATGCCACCTCTTTATCTTAAGTCTAGCCTGAGATATGATAAAAAATGTAAGGTCATACTAGGCCAAAATTTGTGCTTTTTCAAAGAAGTCAGTAAAAAAATGAACGGATGAAGTAAAAAATTCAAAACTTTTTATTTCTAATTAACTAAAGTTGTACTTCATAAAAATAAAAAAAATCTAAAGATGTCAGGTAAAAAAAAAAAAAAATCATATTTGGATCACTTGATATGGAATGACCCTCTTGGGTAAATTATTACATAATGCCAAATGTAAAAGGTGGCAAATTCGTTAGGGGGTGCATGCCTGGCTGTCCTTATGTCAGAAATGTAAATGTATGCCTTCTATGAACAGTCGTAGATTTGTGCTATAATTAGTGCCAATTTCTGCTGTAAGTAATGGTAAGGCAATGTTCACATTACTTATTTGGGCGCGGATTGGAGCCGTACTGCGCGCCGTAGGTAATCCCTATGGGGATCTCTTCCGGTCCGTTTCATGTACGCGCCGTAGATAATGATAGTCTATGGGGCCGGCGAGACACCGTCCCCCCGCCCCGCTGCACGGCTGCCGGCGTAATTGCGGGGCGAAATCCGTCCCCGCAATTACGTCGGCAATAAGCCGTGTGAACCAGGCCTTAAAGGGGTTTTATTTCATTAAATGGTCTTCAGAATAAGGGGACAGTGAAAACAAGCAACTTTGCAATTGGATGTCATTAGCAAAGCTGTCTTGTTATCACAGGATCCCTTATCTTGTGTTTTTGTTTACACTGATATCCAGCGCTGGTCGAATCCCTCCGGATCCCTCCTTGCATTTCACTAGCTGAGAGCTCATTTACATTCTGTACAGCCCCCGGTCGATTCACGGAGCTGTGTCTGTCACTCAGAGTAAGGGATCGTCACATTTTCACTTAATACAGGCAGAAGAAACAGAATTACACTGAAGGGCTTACATCAGGAAATAGCACAATTTGTGTCGATCCCTGCCTGACTCAGAGTTAGGGGCCGTAGCATTTTCTCTCTCCACACCCAGCAGAAACAGACTGCAACAGATTCTACAAAGAGAAAACATAACAGTTTTGTCCCGGTGCCTAACTCTCCTGCATAGAAGGGTGATCTGTGCTGTTCATAGAAAGCTGTAACACATCTCCAGCTGTGACAGGAGAAGAGTTCAGTTGCTCAGTCTAGATTGAATGCAGCCTGTGGTATGTATACAGCTCTTACAAAATACCAAATACCGGTCGGCAAATCCGATTGGTATTTGGTCTTTGCCGTGTAAACGCACTTTAATAGTGGAATATAATGGCATCTGTTAACAGATAAAAATAGCACCATAGGTATCTGCTAAATAAATTCCATATTGGTCTGTGGATGAGGGATGCCATTGTAACCTAAATGTTAAAAAAGAGACGAAAAAAAAATTGTGCACCACCTGCACCTTCAGACTTTTAGCCTTTATATGACAATTAAACCCTATGGAGACATTTAGGGCCACGTGTATGAAAACTGTCTTGGTCTAAGACTTTCCTTGTTGCCCATAGCAACCAATCAGAGCAACCCTTTCATTTCATATAGTGCTGTGAAAAAACTAAAGGGGCACTCTGGTTGGTTGCTATGGACAACAAATAAAGTATTAACCCCAGACAGTTTTCATACATGTGGCCCTTAGTATATATGTCTGTAAGCGTGCCGGAGGAGTGGCACCCAAGTTGCAGGTGTACGGTGTGCTGGGATCAGTAATGCGCTGGCGGAGAAGAAGGGACACAGCCTCTTTGGGGCCATGGCAAGCTTTAAGTCACAGCACTTCACTTTAGCAACCAGTTCTATATAGTTTCTTTCAGCCAGGCTTTCTGTACCAGGGTGACATTTCTTTCTAGGTGCACTCCCCCTTTCGGTATCACTTGTGTAGTCAAGCAGGGTCACCTGCTACTCATTCCCTGTAGACAGTCCTAGGTCAGCAGTACGTCTAGGAACATGTTACTCTAGGAATGCTGTACTTGGTGACCAGCTGCTCACATCTACCAGCTTCGAAACTTTCTTGCTGACAGTCTTTTTTACTTTACGCTTTAGTTTGTCTCATGCACTCTTTTTTTTTTTTTTTCTTACTTTTTTCTTTGTCTCTGTATCTGATTCTTGAAGTAGTCCCCCTACCAACCAGACTAGGGCTCATCCCCACGGCAGAGAACAAATACCGGTGTCAATTGTCTTGTGTCTTAATGAGTTTTGACTGTAACTTTGTCAGGTGACATCATAAAAAAAAAAAAAAAAAAAAAAAAATTTGCTAAATTCCCTGTATCAAAGACAATGTTCACACGGCTTATTGGGGGGTAATTGGGGGAGGTTTTCCCCCCCCGCAATTCCCCCGGCTGCCGTGCGCGGGGCGGGGGGATGGGCTCGCCGGCCCCCTAGCTTTTCATTATTCAGGCGCGTACACGATGTCACTTTCTCCCCGCCCGCGATTTCGCCGAGGGGTAGAAGGACGGATCCACGTTTTTTTGAGAACTGTGGATTTACCATAGTTGGGGGAAAAGGATTGGGTCGTACTAAAGCGCAAACCCGGCACGCATAGGCTCCAATCAGTCCCTGAATAACCCGGTGTGAACGGGGCCAAAGGGCTGGGTTCCAGGTTATTGGGGGGGGGGCGTTTTTCGCCCCCAAATTTACGGGTGGACGGGGGCGGGGGGGGCCGGCACCTCACCGGCCCATGATTTCATTACGGTGGCGCGTTTTAACCGCTAAAAAATGCCCGTCATTATTCCCCCCGGGGGTTCCAGAGCAGGGGACAGGGACGTAACCCTAATTCTCTATGAGAACTGTGGATTCCCTAATCTGGGACGTTTTTCCAGCCTTTATTTGCGCACTCCGGGGGTAATTACGGACTGAAATACGTCCCTTTTAAAAGCCAGTGAAATACCCTAAGGGCCTGTTTACATGGCAATTGACAAATCCCGGTGGGTTTTATCCGACCGTATTTGTCCGTTTGGTCCGTCCCATGGGGGCCGGGGGGGGGCGGTTTTCTCTTTGATGAGTGGGGAAAGTCCTCCCCCCTTTACATTTACATGCACAAATTCCGTCCGAAAAAAAGGATGGAAGAATGTGCATGTTCGTGTTTTTAAGCGGCCCCGGGGATTGAAAAACCACGGGGGAAAACTGTGCAGTGGGGGGCTGCTGCACAGGTTTTCCCTAGGCCGTTGGCTCGTTGCGGAGGGGGGTTTTTCAGCGGTTTGAAAACCGCAAACCGTCTGAAAAAAAATGGCGCAAACCAGGGCCGTGGGGACATGCTCTAAGTGTAATTTGCCTTCTCCACCGGTGGCTCGTGTGCAGATGACCCTCTTTATGCCGGAAATGCACTAAACACTAGAGACTGACACCCTTCAACCAACCTGACCTATGTGGCAGGCCTTTATTTATGTCTGATGCAGGACCACGGTTTTTGTCACGTTTTGTGCAAAAACCGTAGTCGGTTCTAATTTTTTTGCCGTCGGCCCGTACAATGGCAAAACTCAAAACGCCGGCTTATTTAGGAACATGTATAATCTGCCAGAAGACGAGCAGAGAAACAGCGACCTGTGGAGACTACAGGTGTTTTTTTTCTATTCAGTCTTGGGTGGGCTGAAGTTGTTTTTCATGGTTTTAGAACTAAACCCGCCCCAACATCAATGGGTTTTTCTATGCCGTCGAGACATAACCTTACTATTATCCCTTGTATTATAAAATAAAATAAAAAATGTAAAGTAGAAATGACAGAAAATGACTTAAAGGGGTTGTCTCACTACATTGATTCATCTTACCTCAGTCCTGTTTTCTTCGTTTCAGTTTGAATTCAGGGGCGTGTTTACCGGCTGCAGTAGAACCCGGGTTTCTGTAGTATAGCGACCAGTGTGACACCTATCGGAGAGATAAAACAGGTTTTGTAGTATGCGACCTGGGGAGTGATGCAGCCCAAAAGAAGGAGTATCTAAAAATAGGTAGGACACATTTTAAGGACACAATTGCAAGTGACTTGTTTTTGCAGATATTAAAAACACATAATCCCAACTCTCCCGTTTTTGGGGGGGGGGCCCCCGCTATTTGGGGCCCCCCCCGCCCCCCGGGGGAGTTTGGCTTTCCTCCCGCAGCCTGAGGCGGCGGGGCTTTAAATTACCGCGCGAAGGTGCGCTAGCCCCGGGACTCTTGCGCCGCGGGCCGCTCCTACAGGCGGGGGGGAAGCGGCCGCAGCTTCGCTCACCCGCCCGGAGTCCGCTGTGCAGGGAGGAGGCAGGGGGTCGCTCCCTCCCCCCCTTCCCCCCTGTATGCCCGGGCCTGTGCGCGCCTTACATACAGGTCGCGGGCAGGGGAAGGACCCCGCGGGCTCTCCCCCCCTGCGTCCTGAGGAGATCGTCCGGAGGGGGCCCGCGCTGAGGGCCTGGTGGGTGAGTGACTTTTTTTTATTTTATTTTTATTAGCTTTGGGGGCCATCTACCTGGCTACAATATGGGGGCCTCTACTGGCTCAATGGGGGCATACCTGGTTACATGGGGGGTTCCCTGGCAACAGAGGGGGCATACCTGGCTAACAAGGGGGGGCACTACCTGGCTACAATGGGGGGGGGGGGGGGTCCCTGGCAAAAATGGGGGCACTCCCCTGGCAAAAATGGGGAAATTCCTGGCAAAAATGGGGGCACCCTGGCTAAATGGGGGCATCCTGGCTAACAATGGGGGCATCCCTGGCTAAAAAATGGGGGCACACCTGGCAAATAAAGGGGGGCATTCCTGGAAACAAAGGGGGCATCTCACTGGCTAAAATTTGGCTTACCTAGTACAGGGGGGATCTCCCGGCCCTGAAGGGCATACCTGGTTATGGGGGGGTACTACCTGGCTATAAGGGTCTACTGGCTTTCTTCCAAAAACCCTTATTTCGTTAGGTGGAGTGTTTTTGGGGTTTTTGAAGGGGGGGCTTTAACCCACAAGGTGGGGGTGGCCATGAAAAATTTTTCTAAGATCTCCTGCTTTTTCATTTCCAAAAGTTGGCAACTTGATTTTAAAAATAAAAAGCAATCCTTGTAGCGAGACAACCCCTTTAAAATGAATAGAATAACCGAGCGCAGAAAAGCGTGGTCAAGCCTGCACGTCCTAAGACAAATGTGTCCGGCCGGGCACTGGTGAAGGCAGGGCTGGCGCTTTGCCCGTTACTATCTGTATGCTATGTTCCCCGCACACGGCATTCCATGGAGTGAGCGCAGTCACACAGGCTGACATCCGCAGCGCGCCCGCAGCCAGTCACGTGACGCTCCTCCGCTCTTCCTGGGACTGCACTGCAGGGCGGGTTAGTGCACACTGGATGGAAGAAGATGGAGGTTCTGCTCATTGTGGTGGGGCTCTTCCGGGAGTTGGAGGAAGAGGAGAGCCTGGAGCTGACATGGCATAGGTATATAGGAAGCTGCTCAGTCAGTGGTATGTAGATGGGCCGTGCCATGAAGCACGATCACTGCTGCTGCAGCTCTGCCTGGCATCAGGGCATGATCCTGTGGCATTGGTGCGGCGCTGCCTGGCGACAGGGGGTGTACATAGAATGCGGTAGATTGATGGCTCTGGTACAGAAACTCCTCTCCTGCACATGACGTTCTAGCTTCATCCCTGTCAGCCACTGGGGGAGGGTTGGATTGTGAAGACCATAGTGGTTGTCTGGTGTGTGGCATAGAATAAGGAAAGGACAGCTGGGGAGGTGCCCGGGGTCATTGGCAGTGCTTCCTGTACAGCCTGTCACACTGGCATGGTTCTCACAGATGTGCCCAGGTATAGGAAGGCACAGTCAGTGTTTACTCCGCTGAATCAGCCCCAGAAACAAAGTTAGGGAGATTTTTTGTCAATGTAACATGCCAGTTATGGATAATGCATGAATTAAAAGGCTCAATGCAAGCACCGTGTCCAAGAAGCCTCTGTGCTGGAAAGTGTGTGGCTGTAAATATGCATCCAATACAGTGTCTTACCGCAGTATACTGCCACTTTCTAATATCTGGTACAAGCTGGCATTGTTCAGGGCAGGCAGCCTGTTCAACAAATGGCGCACTAGACAATAGACTGGTATAGAAGACCGAGCACACATTAGTGGGCGTTTATCTTTTCTGTCTCCTAAACTTTATTTACCTCTCCAACCTCATAAAAGAAACCTGCTGTCAGGAAAACACCGCACGGAACGGTAAAATAAGTTTATATGGTGAACCTGTATTTTAACCCTTTACTGCTGCAACCAGTTTTGACCTCTAAGACAGAGCCCCAATTTTAGAAATCTTCCATGTCTCTTTCTGTGGGAATTACTTTTTGATACTACAGCCAATCCATGTGATTCAGAGAATTATTTTTCTCTTCACACATTATGCATTAAGTTAGTAAGACGTTTTGTTCCATACAATCCTTGTTTATTTGTGAAAAATATCAAAATGTAGTGAAAATTTGAAAAAAAATTGTCAATTTCAAAGTACAATAATTTCTGCGCACAAGACATAGTTATTCCACACAAAATAGTTGATAACATATAGCATCAACTTCATTGGCATCATTTTTCAAATGTCTTTTTATTTTTTTTATGACATTAGGGGGCTTATAAATATAATAGTCATTTTTCACATTTTCCCAAACATTTTCAGCTTAGATTTTTTTAGGGACTAGTCCAGCTCTGATGTGGCTTTGAGGGGCCTGTATGTTAGATACCCCTACAAATGACTCTCTATCTAAGAAACGACACCACTTATAGCATTCAAACAACATTTAGGAAGTTTATTACCCATTGGTGTTTCAAAAAAATTAAGAAAAAGTGGGGGGAAAATTTAAAAAATGTCCCTTTTTTTTTTTTTTTTTTTTTTTTTCGTTTTCAGATTTTTCAGTCTTCACAGGTAACAGTAGATATGACCAGGGAAAAAGCAATTGGAATTATTTTCCCCCAATTCTGTGTTTTTAGAGTATCCCTATTTGGCCCTATGGTATTTGACCTCAACCCAAGCCTCAGAGTAGGAGGGAGCACCTATGGTCTTGGGGTTCACTTTAATTCGTTCTTTGGGCAAAAAAACCCCAAAGGGGCTAACACTTAAAGGAGTGCTCGTTGGTCTGTCGGGGCAAGAGTAAAAATGGTAGATATAAATTTAACCCCCTGGGGTGGTCGTCTTCAGTTTCCCTTGCCGTGGTTATCCGGAAGTAGCCATGATTTTTCTCATTGCTGCAGGTGCAGCCCCAAACCAGGACAGGTACCCCTGTGACCTGGTAGGTGCACCTACCGTGAAGAAAAACCCTTCCTGTTCAATGAGGATGAAAGACAGCAGCCGGGGGTGAAAAGAGCGTCCCGGGAGGTAAGTGTGAGGTTTACCTTCTATTTTTATATGCCCGACAGACCAATGGCAGTGTTTTACGGTAACCCCCTTTTTTAAACACCCCCAAAAGACCTATTTGGTAAACTCACCCTTAAGGTTTTTCCAGGGGTGTGGGTTTCGAAAAACCGGGTTTTAAAAGTTTTTGCGTTTGTTTTTTAAAATTAAAAATTTATTTTTTTTCCAATAAATTTCAGGTTATAGAAAATGTTTCATTTTTATAAGAAATCCTGGAAAAATTCATTAAGGATCCTTCTTCCAAGTTCAGCAATACCCTGTATGTGGGTGTAAAAACTGTGTGGGGGCATGGCAGGGCATAGAATGGAGGGAGCGCTATTTGGCTTTTGGAGCACAGATTTTGGTCGATGTTGCATTTACAAAGCCCTGAAAATGCCCCGAAAAAGGTGAAACCTTCAGAAATCTTCCCCTTTTAATT